>LQNS02277275.1:14592275-14608475 GCA_001587735.2 Parhyale hawaiensis | reverse complement strand
GTGTAGTGTGCAGCCCTGCTGTGACTGATAGACGCGCATATCCCTACACTGTGTGTAGTGTGGAGCACTGCTGTGACTGAGAGACGAGCATCTCCCTACTCTGTGTGTAGTGTGCAGCCCTGCTGTGACTGAGAGACGCGCATATCCCTACACTGTGTGTAGTGTGCAGCCTTGCTGTGACTGAGACGAGCATCTCCCTACTCTGTGTGTAGTGTGCAGCCCTGCTGTGACTGAGAGACGAGTATCTCCCTACACTGTGTGTAGTGTGCAGCCCTGCTGTGACTGATAGACGAGCATATCCCTACACTCTGTGTTGTGTGCAGCCCTGCTGTGACTGAGACGAGCATCTCCCTATACTCTGTGTGTAGTGTGCAGCCCTGCTTGACTGAGAGACGAGCTTCTCCCTACACTGTGTGTAGTGTGCAGCCCTGCTGTGACTGAGACGAGCATCTCCCTACTCTGTGTGTAGTGTGCAGCCCTGCTGTGACTGATAGATGAGCATGTCCCTACACTGTGTGTAGTGTGCAGCCCTGCTGTGACTGAGACGAGCATCTCCCTACTCTGTGTGTAGTGTGCAGCCCTGCTGTGACTGAGACGAGCATCTCCCTACACTGTGTGTAGTGTGCAGCCCTGCTGTGACTGAGAGACGNNNCTGTGTGTAGTGTGCTGCCTTGCTGTGACTGAGACGAGCATCTCCCTACTTTGTGTGTAGTGTGCAGCCCTGCTGTGACTGAGACGAGCAGCTCCCTATTCTGTGTGTAGTGTGCAGCCCTGCTGTGACTGAGACGAGCATCTCCCTACTCAGTGTGTAGTGTGCAGCCCTGCTATGACTGAGAGACTAGCATCTCCCTACACTGTGTGTAGTGTGCAGCCTTGCTGTGACTGAGACGAGCATCTCCCTACTCTGTGTGTAATGTGCAGCCCTGCTATGACTGACAGACGAGCATCTCCCTACACTGTGGGTAGTGTGCAGCCCTGCTGTGACCGAGAGATGAGCATCTCCTTATTCTGTGTGTAGTGTGCAGCCCTGCTGTGACTGAGAGACGAGCATCACCCTATTCTGTGTGCAGTGTATAGCCCTGCTGTGACTGAGAGACGAGCATCTCCTTACGGTCTGTGTTGTGTGCAGCGTCTGTGACCAAAAGACGGACTTCTTTTATTGCTGAAACGTTCCCATCTTTCGCTGCCTTTCAGACGCTGTTAAAAGTAAAGTTCACCTTCGAAACAAAGCACAATTCGAATTTGATTGTACTGTTCTGTTACAAATTTTAGTCTTCCTTAACATACAGTAAATATGTATCCTTACCTAACTATAAAGCCTATTACGTTTGCATTCTTTGTATGTGATTAATGACCACGCTAGATGTGAACTTCTTTCCTCGGTGTGAGGCGCTAACTCTTATTAAGTACGTACAGTGATAAAGCGGCAACTAGCTAACCACTGTGGCTCACTAATTGCAGTGGCTCTCTATCTCAAGCTCCGCATTTTTCTGCGTGAAAAGGTATTTGTCCCGTGGAATATGACTATCTCATTTGTAAGTTGACTTGAGCATTTAGAATTTATCTCCGATAAAAATCTGGGCCAGCGTGGCGGTAGAGCAAGACTGGTTGCTGTTCCGTGTGCATTCAGTGAGAGGATAAAACGCGAGGTGACCTAATGCTCCCGCCCAGAATTAAATACTGATCTTGACGGGCAGCCGACGCGTTAGATAGATACGTCGAAGCAACTGGTAGTGATGTGTCTACGTCAAGTGGGAATCTGGAATCTGAAATTGTATTCTTGCCTGGAATACTTGCCGTGCCTTATGAGCTGGGCAGACCTGTGTTCATGCAATTGCTTTTAAGAACTGAGCATGCTGTATATTGTTGTCAGATGTATTGTAACTCTCTTTCTCTCTTTAATGAATTCAGAATATAACTATAAAGCACTCTGAGAGCGCAGACCTCCGCCAAGCAAGGCAACGGTAACGAAAAATTGAAGTTGGTTTTGAAACTATGATTTTTTTTGTGTCAGCACCAAAATCCAATCATTAGTTTTTTTATAGCATTAATAATTCCTGTAATTTCCATGAAGATCCGCTCACAATTTTTTGAGTTATGCTGCTAACAAACATTATGACAAACATAGCCAAACACATAAAAAGACTAACCGATCATCACCAAAATTCAATCATTTATGTCTTTTAACATTACAAACAACCCCTGTAAATTTTATAGAGATCCATTCATAACTTATTGTGTTATTGTGCGAACAAGTGTAAAATCAAACATAGCGACAAACAAACGAACGAACAAACAGATCATCCCAAAAATTTTGTTATTGACTCTCCGTAATATACCTAACAACGCATATAAATTTAATGAAATTCCGCTCATAACTTTTTGAGTTATGGCCTTAAGAAAAACTGGGCAGACAGACAAACAAACACACAGATGAACGGAGTTTTACCAAACGTTAATCATCAGTTACTGTTGACATGCCTAACAATCTCTGCGAATTTCGTAAAGATCCATTCTTAAATTTTTGAGTAATCTTGGTGACAGACAACAGAATAACAGAAAGAGAAACACGAGAAAAACATAACCTCCTCGGCAGAGGTAATCAGATAGTGTACTTCAGGCCTGTAATGATAGCTTCCGGCGGTTGGTGTATATCCCAAATGCGCAGTCATTAAGATGTGTTTGCCAGAAAACAATTACTGAATTGTTCTCGTCCGTAAGTGTCTGTCTATAGACATGGTTCTCGTTGTATACGAGGGCTACGGTCCCGTAAAAGCTCACATGAAGTGAATTCGCATATCGATTTTATCTACATATTATAAAGGACGTTACATTCCATGACACATTTTCTACTCCTTAAATGGTAAATCTGACATTATTTCCTAATAATGCAGCTCTAACCACAACAACAATAGCATCTTACCACAATTTATATTAAAGTATCATTTAAGTAAGACCAAAAGCAAACAAGATACTGTACGTTTGATATTGCCGCCCACGCACTAAACCCAAATCGCACAAAAGTGAATTATTTCGCATAAAACAACCCGTAGTCACAAGTGCCCATTCGCAGAAGAGCAAATTTCAGTTCTTAAGGAATTCGCATTCGCTTGTAACCACGTGTACAGTCGACTGCTGGTGAGAGTGGAGACCGCTTGAAATTTAACTACTACACTGACGTGTTCTGGCCTGAGCTACCAAGAGCTCAGTGCTAAAGCTGCCTGCATTAATTGGGTCAAAAGTTTGCAAGCGGCCTAAGGCGTGCGTGACGAGAATGGTCTTCACTTGCTGTATTTATATCTACGCTGTTATTATATTATTTGCTGCCTGAAAGCGTATGCTGAATGTGTTTTTTATTTTTTTATATTCTCAAAAGGGTTGCTACTTTGGCCTTTTAGGCGTCACAGCTAGTTCTTCAGTTGATTTGTGACCCTATTGTTTTAATGGTGGCTGAAATCTTAATGAAGATTTTACCTTCGCCAATAAGATTGTATTTTTTGTAGAGTTTGTCTCTTTATTTGTCTGTTTGTTTGGTTGTTCATCACTAAGATAGCTTTAAATATTATGAACAGATCTTTACGAAATTTACAGGGATTGTTTGGTATGTTAGGGGAAAATGAATAACTTTTTATGAAGATCCTTTAAACTGTTTCTTTGTGCGTATGGCTGCATCTCTTTTGCAGGGTAGTATAACTTAAAAAGTTATGAACGGATCTTCATAAAGTTTGTAGCAAGTGCTAAAGAGTGAAAAGACACCCTTGACACAATTTTGGTGAAGATCGGTTTGTTCGCTTTTGCTTTTGACTAATGTTTGCCAAAACATAACTCAAAAAGTTACAGACAGATCTTAAAAAAATTACATACATTGTTATTACTATCAAGAGGCAAAAATGACCATATTTTGGTGATGATAAAGCAGAATTCCTAGTTTCTGTAACAATGTGAATTATTCGTCAACAGTGCCTTGCTTGGCGGAGGTATGCGCTCTGAGGATGCTTCAGTTGCTGATATTAGTACAGTATAAGCATGATAAAGGTTGGACACTTACATTTTGGAATGTACTTTTCAACTATGGAATGTATTATTTCCCACAATTATACATATTTTCAAAACATTTGATGTCTAGTTTAATTATTGTTTTCGAGTATTCTCAGTTAATTTCTGTTTATTGTCAGCCCGCCAAATGGAACGTCAGATGGAGAAAATGAGCATTTTTGACATCTCATTTTTGTTTTCAACCAAAGTTTTAGGCCACAAAGCTGCTCAGGATATTTGTGCTGTGTATGGAGAGGATGCCGTAGCTGAAAAGACTGCTCGTTATTGGTATGCCAAGTTCAAAAATAGAAATTTGGCCTTAGAAACTCATCTCCTCCTGGTCGTCCAGTTGAGAGCGATGAGGAACGATTAAACATTTTCTGCACGAAAATCCTCGTCACACGAAAAGGGAACTGGCAGAGAAAATGGAATGTTCTCACCCTGTTGTATATAAGCATCTTCATGCGATGGGAAAGATTTAAAAGTATGGATTCTGATGCTTTAGGTGCCAGCGAAAAAAATCAACCAGCCACACTCGGTTTGCTTGTTCGTCACCGTTCAACTCTTGGATACATGCAACAATTTCTGCACAGAATCGGTACTGGAGACAACAAACGGTGCCTGTACACCTTTCAATCTCTATCACATGCTATGTGCAGAGTTATGCTTAATATTGACGCAGAATTATAGGCCTGGTTGGATATGCTTTTCAAGTCAAAACCGGGTAGTTTTTACCAACGAGGTAATGAAAATTTTGTTGAGCGTTGGTAAAAAGATGTTCAGCAATGAAGAATAATTTATTGATTAGTTAGTTGATTGTTATTTTTCTTAAACCTTTCAAAAACATTTGATGAAAAACAACGGCAAGAAATTAGTTTCCAACCTAATACATAAAACTAATACACAAAATTTCTTAGCTTCTACTCTGTTACTTTATAAGGATCATATGCTTACATTTCTTCAGAAATAACTGAGCGAAAAGGACTGTCAGGCTGTTCTAAAATATTTATTTCGTTGATAAAAAGAGAACAAAGTCGCTTCATCCAACGAAACTGATTTAGAGGGTGAATTTGATGCAATTCTTGGCCAAAGTCTTCCAACCATGTGCTTTTCAATACCAAATTCATCTACGATTTTTTTTTTATTTTTTTAATACCACACACGGAGACCTGTTTGGTTGCTTTAACCAAAATTTAGTTGAAAATACTGAACTATTGGCTTGGCTATCTGAGAAATAAATTCTTAGTTGATGTTGCCATGCAACTGATTTGGTTAAATATCTTGCTTATATTAACAAAATTTATGGTAAAATTTACTAAAAAACGTTTGGTACTTGACTGGATTTGGTTATTCTTACGAATTACAAAAAAGCAGTTCGTTACTGATATAAATATAGGGTCATTATTACCAAATACATCAAATAAGAGTGAACATATACAAATGTACCATTAACTAAACATTTTCTTCGATTTTGGCACAATAACTAAAATATTTAGTAATTCTAAACAAATCATGTTAGCTAAAAAAACTTTAGTTAATGCTACTTTACCGCACGGTCTCTGTGTGGACCAGGCCCTAGGATACGACTTTCCAATCTCTCCGGCAGTGCTTGCAAGACTGCAGTATGTTCATTATTTGTCACTTTGGGTTTATTACAACTTTGTTTAGCATTTATCTTGCTTTTTCTTTTTGGCTTTCGCCCTCTTAGTTTTTAGTCAGCAGGTGGCCTGGAAAAAGTTAGATTTAACTGGGGTCAAAAAGCGATCATAATTTTTGCTTGGAATTATTGTAATTGAAAAAATAATATCAATAAATCCAGACCACCAAGATTAACGTCACAATGCAAAGAGCAAGTATTTTAACTGAGAATTGTTAACTTCCGAATAAAGTTTTCGGCTGTGGAATAACTATTTCGTGAGAGAAGGCGCACTTCATAAAAACAAGAGCTGATAATATTTATTTGTGAGCGATACCTTCAGACAAAATTCATTTCTTCATAATCAAGTTTGCGTTTTTTCGTTTCAAGACCAATTTTTCATGCAGCCTGAAGCACGTGATCCCACACATAGCACATCCGTGTCAGTTAAACAGAGGCTATAGCTTCTTGTTTGACTATTAAGCGCTATATTCCATAGCGAAACACAATGACTTTATTGGTTGGACTAACGGTTTAGAATAATAACGGCCCGAGCTCACTTAATTCCGTGTCTCTATTTGCACTTCTGTGAGCAAACAGACCATTGTGAAATTCTCTTTGATTCTGATGAAGCGTCGCTCCGATAAACCTCCCTTGCCCTACTGGCTGGCCATTTTCTGCTCAGTTACATCGGGTCTGCTGGGCCTCGCCCCCCGATCTGTCGTTAAATTTAACTGCAAAAATTCTCAACGCTTCCGTGAGGTAATGAATGTATGCTGGGAACATTCTGAATTCATAAAAAAACTGTAACTGTATAAAGAACAAACGAACAGACTGCAGAATCGAATGGAAAAGTGGCTAGTATTTTTCATGGCAACGGAGTCAAAATCACGGAAGAGTAAAGCACGAAATTTTAGATCTCGAAGGTTAGTCAAAACTGTTTCATATTGTAGTAGGGACACGCTACCGTAGAGGTCATGGCTGAAGGTGGTAAAAGCGTATAGCATAAAGACTTGTGCGCAAACTGGATGATGTACAGTTGAGGAGCATGCTGTATTTAAATGCGTCTAAGTTAATGACGATTTTATTTCTTCTTTCAAAAGAAGAATCGTTGCTATCTACCAATATCCTCCAGCGAACTGAGGGCGCCTTAAAAAAAATCCTAGTGTCTATCTATGCATCGCTGAGGTAGTCAGCCCTCTCGCAAGTAATGGAAACTTGTTGTTGGCTAACTATACAACTAGCGCAAGTAATTACCGAGTCTTATCAAGTGAAAGAAATGAGAGTTTTCTTATATTTAGTGCACCGATAGCATCCAGCTAATCCGGCTTACTATGCACTAATTATATGCTGATCCGTGCCACTGTTGTAGATACCATCATTGAATTGAGGTAAGGTTTTGCAGATTTAGTTGAACGCGTTAGTTGCAGGTCGCTATAAGAATAGTTAAATAACAAAATAGGTTCACTCATCGCTTGGCCATTTTAAAATGGTTCTGCGCATCGCCATGCATGACGTCAGGTGGAGCGAAAGATTGTGAGGAACGTCGGTGTTGCAAGTGTCAGTAGTTTTGCTATTTCATGTTTACGATTAGCTTCGTTACAACGGGCTGGTGCTCGATGTTTGGATGTTTGGAATGTGGGAAAAAGAATCCAGCGAAGGTTTTTCGTTGTCCTATATTTCCAGAGTAACGGAAAAAGTCGGTTTTGGCTTGCAAATGAGCAGACTCATTTTCCGCTGTCACCGGCCGGATCTGTTCAAAAAAATTTTGGCCCCAGCAATATGACGAACGCTTATCTCGTATGAGTGCAATGCACCTGTGTTATATCTGTGTGTTGATCATGTACGGTCGCGTCTTGCTAGTTTTTTTTTTTTTTGCTTCGAAAACACGCCTCCAAATCGGAGGATTCAAGGTTACCTGATTCGCAATATTCTTCTTTTTCTCTTTTCAACTGTTCAAAAAACACTACCCAGCAATTCTGAGTACCTTACCTTGTGGGTCATCAGACGAAGTCCAGGTGACGTTTCTCGTATCACTTCACATGTGTGTAGTCACTATGCTGGGTATCTTCTCTTCTCTTGGGTCGTAGTTAGCGACAGTAATTTAGTTTTCCTTTCAAGTTTTCCTGCTCCAGGCAACACTCATTATTTAAAGAACTTTATGAAATTTGAAAAAGTCCTTGTTTAGGCTGTCACATCTAAGGAGTGGGCCGGGCTAACGACGCTTCCTGTGTGTGGTTAACCTGCTACCTAGTCCAGCCATGGCTGTAGCGATCAGTGGCCGGATGCTCAAACGCCTTGTACAAGCACCGTAACTGTACAGCTGCAAGCACGAATGTAACCATGTAACTGCTGAAGTTTTACAGTTTTACTCCTCGATTTAACATCTGAGTCTGTCTATTATTTAGGCATGCTTCATTCGGAAGTTCAAGCCTCTTTGATCATAACTGTGTGAAGATCAGTGTAAGAAAGTGACAAAATCTGAGCCGCGATATCGGAAATTCTTCAAGGAACTGTACAGTTTACGTTACCGTAACTACAAGTCGTTTGTTCATCCGGCCCTTGGTCGTGTGTCTGTGTCCCGCAACCAATACCTGAGCTGGGTTCACTGCCTCTCGAACTATTGCGGGGAAATTTGCTATGCTGCCGTCCGTTTGCTTTTGCGGGAACTCTTAGTTCTACTAGTGGACCCGTGCGTGAAGAATTCACGCAATACCTATACGTTTGCCTAATGCCTCTAGGCCGGTGCGGAATCTCCTCTTCTCTTATTTGCTTCTTAATTTTCTTCTTTTCTTCATTGATCCTTTGTCGTGCTGTCATCCTTAGGTCTTCTATNAAGCACGCCTCATAAGACCAATTTTCTGCGATGCACGTGAGGCAACCGAACGAATGTGGCGCTCAAACGTCAACTTTGGATCAAAATTGACACCCAAGATTACCAAGTCATCAACCACAGCAAGTGATACACCATCCAGCATGAGTGCAGGAAAAGGAGGTCCCACTGTACGCGACCTGGACACCTTAGTCTTGCCCGCATTTAGCCTCACCCTCCACCTATAACACCAGGAATCAATCATTTCCAAATCATGCTGAATAGATTCTGAAACCTCTAATCTATCACTAGGCTTATCGCAAACAGCCAGCAAAGCAACATCATCAGCGTAACCAACAAGTAAATTATTAACAAGATGAAACAGATCCGCCGTATATGCAATGAACAACAAAGGGCCCATGACACTACCCTGTGGGACACCAGAAACCAAGTCCAAAAACTCACTCCTCTTCCCATCAACAACTACACATTGACGTCTTTGATCACTACCCAGTTATTCTGAGTACCTTACCTTGTAGGTCATCAGATGAAGTCCAGGTGACGTTTTTCATATCAACTCACGTGTGTGTAGTCACAATGCTGGGTATCTTCACTTCTCTTGGGTCGCAGTTAGCGACAGTAATTTAGTTTTCCTTTCAAATTTTTCTGCTCCAGGCAACACTCGTTATTTAAAGAACTTTAAGAAACTTGAAAAAAAGTTCTTGTTTAGGCTGTCACATCTAAGAAAGAGTGGGCCGGGCTTACGACGCTTCCCGTGTGTAGGTTAACCTGTTACGTAGTCCAGCCATGGCTGTAGCGATCACGGGCCGGATGCTCAGACGCCTTGAACAAGCACCGTAACTGTACAGCTTGCCCGCAAGCACGAATGCAACCATGGAACTGCTGAAGTTTTACATTTTTACTCCTCGATTTAACATCTTAGTCTGTCTATTATTTAGGTATGCATCATTTGGAAGTTCAAGCCACTTTGGTCATAACTGTGTGAAGATCAGTGTAAGAAAGAGACAAAGTCTGAGCTGCGATGTCGGTACTTTTCAAGGAACTGTACAGTTTACGTTACAAGGCGTTTGTGAATCCGGCCCCTGGTCGAGCGTCTGTGTCCCACAATTTAAGCAATGCCTGAGCTGGGTTCACTGCCTCTCAAACTATTGCGGGGAAGTTTGCTATGTTGCCGTCCGTAAGCTTTTGCGGGAACTCATAGTTCTATACAATATTGCAACTGTCTCACTGGCTATATTATCAAAGCGAAAACTATTCGAGTCCGCAGTCAGTAGTCAAACTTTAGGCTGAATAAAGAACATCGTGGCATGTCGATGGAGAAATTTATAGCGAGGCTGGATAAAAAACATAGTGGTAGGTCGACACTGGGTTTAGGGTAAGGGTTGACCAATCTTCATATTTTATTGTAGGGAGTTTAGAGGGTTGACTTAAATGTGACCCAAACACCAGACCTAGCTGACCATAAAAAATGACGGCGTTGAATTTTCCTCCGCCGGATCGAATTTGCCTCCAGCGCAGCAGATTGTCTGGAGAATGGGTCGTTCTAATTTTTTCCTAGGTTATTATTGAAGAGCTAATTCAGGGAAAGAATGCGGCTGTGCCCTAGCCTCGTTCATCGAACATGACTTAGTCGGATTTTCTCCCCCCCCCCCACCGCGGGTGATGGTTTTACGCCACCGAGGCGTTCTAGCTTTTATTACATAAGAGAAGTGTTATCTGAATACTTTCAGGTAACCAAGAAAGCTTGTACAGTTTTTAAAGCGAATTAATTGTCTTACAGGTAAACACATAAATTTTCTGGGTTACCTGACAGGTAATGTAAGAATACCTACTCCAAGCTCCCCCGGCTGAAAAACATGTGTAATTTCAGAAATGACGCATGGAAACGTGTACTGAGGTCAATGATTATCAAACGGAAATCTTTTGAATACCAAAGAAAATACTACCTGTGGCTCTGATATGAATCACAGCGCAGAAACAAAACAATGTTTTGAGAATTTAATAAGGTCTCACTCCAACCAGACACCCGGAAATGAACATGTACAGTCCCTAACAATGTATAATTACATAGGTACATTTATCCAGCCGGTGTGCATATCATGTTAATGGAGCAGGTTCATTTATTAGGGTACCACACGCGAATTGCCCCATTTTGAAAGGGAAAAATGAAACTGCTTCTATGTGCTAAATGCATAGTTATTTCTTCGAAATATGAGTCATGTTTATCAATGACCTTTCGCTAAAGTTCTAAGGCATGTTTTACATCTTCAAAGAATTTGCCACACAGTAGCTATATTGATAAACTATTCAAGTGCTTCCATTAACTCTTCGCCATTTAATGACTGCTTCATCGGGTGTAAAAAGTTCAAACGGTTTGAATTACTGATAATCAGTAGGAAACATATCAGGCAAATATGGAGGCCATTGCCAAACATCAGAAGTCAAATTTGCAACTTGATGACTGTTGCGTGAGAAGTGTGAGACCGTGCAGCATCATAAAACAACAGTGGGACGTTTCTGTTCTCTAGTCTGGGTTACATCTTTTAAATTTTCCAGCCTAACCATCGACTTCCTTATACTAAAATGTTCCCGTAACAATTTTTTCTTATTGTAGAAGTGAATTATGAGAACCTCCATTTGTAGACCACTATGAAGTAACTACCAATTTTTAAAGGCTTTGGATAGTTATTCCGTGACGCTTTTACGTCTTACGAATGCCATGTCCTCTTGTTACCAAAGAATATCCATTTCTCATCGCACGTAAAGAGGCAATACAAAAAAGTTTCTCTTTACTGCCGAGAAAACAACAGGGAGCACAGTGTAGGACGCTTGCTTCTTTCAAGTTCATTATGTCGACACCGAACAAACTTATTCATCTTTTGTACTCTCACAATTATCTTCAAGTGTCAAGAAACCTCTATGCGAGAAGTTTGGAATTTTGTGCAATTTTTTCAGCCATTTGTTTTCTGATTTCGTTACACGCAGCATTAAATTCATTATGATGAATGACAGATTTTGATTTCTCACACAGTTGGGTTTTGAAATTCTCGTTTCCTAAAGATAATTTTTTACCCTTCTTTGTAGAGTTATGGTGGTGGACAAAAACCAGTCAAAATTTCAAAGAGGTTTTGAGGCAGAGTGGCTCAACTACGATTTGTTCAACATAATCACTCCCTATTATTTACGTGTCAACATGGTCATAGAGTTGTAATTAGCAAGTTTGCAAGAAATAATAATAAAAAATGCAGGAAAGCTAAGATTTGACTGAAGCACATATATAATCGAGTTTATACTTGACTAATAAAGAAACTCATTAAATAATATGATTTTTCTCGGTAGACAACCTAATGTTGGTTAGATGTACAATGAAAATTTATGTACAATTGTGAAACTCTGATAATCTCGCGTAATTGCTGTTTGCTCGTACGTCACCGTGCACGCAATCTTAGCTTTAAGATAGGAAGAAACTCGGGCGTTGCAGATTTAACTAGAGCATTCTGAGAGCGCATACCTCCGTCAAGCGAGGCAACAGTAGCAAAAAAATCAGATTGGCTCTGAAACCATAATTTTCTTGGTATAAACTTCAAAATCTAATTATTTGTGCCTTTGGATAATGATAACAGCTAGTGCAATTTTATTGAAGATCCGTTGATAAGTTTTTGAGTAATACTGCAAACAAACGTTATGACAAACATGAGTCAAACATACAAACGAACTAAGCGATCTGCACCAAAATTTGATCATTTATGTCTTTTAACATTACTAACAACCCCTATAAAGTTCATAAAAATTCATTCATTATTAGCTCCGTCAAGGAGGTTACGTTTTCGTCGTGTTTGTTTATCTGTCTGTCTGTCTGTCATTAAGATAACTCAAAAAGTTCTGAACCGATTTGGAGGAAATTTACAGAGATTGTTAGGTATGTTAGGAGAAACAGATGAATAACTTCTGGTGAAGATATGTCCATAGGTTTGTTTGTTTGTCTGCCTAATTTTTCTCAATGCCATAACTCAAAAGTAATGGATGGATTTTTATGAAATTAACATCAGTTGTTAGGTATATAATAAAAAGTAAATAACTAAATTTTGGTAATTATCCGTTTGTTCGTTCGTTGGTTCGTTTGCCACTGTTTTTAATTTTATGCTTGTTAGCACAATAACTCAAAATATAAAAAATGGATCTTTACAAAATTTATAGGGGCTGTTAGTAATATTGAAAGACATAAATGATTAAATTTTGGTGAAGATCGGTTTGTTCATTTGGATATTTGACCCATGTTTGTTACAAAGTTTGTTAGTAGTATAACTCAAAAAGTTATGAACGGATTTTCAAGAAAATTGCACAAGCTGTTATTACCATCAAAAGACACAAATGATTAGATTTTGGATTTTATACAAAGAAAGTTATGGTTTCAGAGCAATTTAAATTTTTTGCTACTGTTGCCTCGCTTGGCGGAGGTATGCGCCCTCAGATTGCTCTAGTTTTTTTTAGTTATTGTGCTAACAAGCATGACATTGAGAACAGTGACAAACGAACGAAGTCCCTGTCTCCATGCTGAAGAAAATAATCATCCTATCAGCACGACAGATTTCTCAATCATAGACTTTTCTACCCCACTCGAACTCACCACACTGGAATCTCTCTACATCCATAGAGCAAAACCTAGTCTCAACATTATGACCTCGGCTGTACCTCTACTCACGGTTCATGCCTGACCCATCGTCAGCCGACTTTACACACGTCGACATCGGAACCCTCCAAGCTCGCTCCATTCAGTCGCATTTTAGACTTTCCCCGAACAACATCTCAGCTCCCCATGTTTTGAAAATAAAAAGAATCGTTTAAATTTGATGTGTTACATTAGATATTTTATACTTCTGAAGATGGGAGGCATTCCCGAAACGTTAAGTTTCATATGACTTGTCGACTTAATAATTAGAATTTGAAAAATTTTCTGAGCTTAGTCTCCTTTTTTGTTTAACAAATCATTACTGAAATTTGGTCATTTACTCTTTGTTATAAAGTATACCTAGCAACTCATGTTAGTTTCATAAAAATCCATTCACAATTTTTTGACTTATGGCATTGAGAAAAATGAGGCAGACGAACAAACAAACAAACGGATGGACATATCTCCACCAAAAGTTTATCATCTGTTCCTTTTAACATACCTAACAATCCCTGTAAATTTCGTCAAAATCGGTTTAGAACTTTTTGAGTTATCTTGGTGACAGACAGACAGACAGAGAGACAAACACGACGAAAACATAACATCTTTGGCGGAGGTAATAAGACTATAAATAGGGGGTGCACCTGAGCTCGGTGACCTTTCCACGGAGGCTTTCTGAAGCAGCTTCTTGACGAGCTCAGTTGTTGTAGTTACTTTAGATATAGGAGACCCAACTGAGTGGCCTGCACCATCACATTAGCCAGGTATTGAAGCACAAGCACGTTGGCGGAACCTGCTCGCAAATCATAGTTTTGAAGGGGTCAGGGCGAGACGGATACTGCAGAAGCGCCGCAACTTGGATACCGGCTGCTATATATGTTGAGTACACTAAAGAATAGAAATTTTAAAATGTTAGTCGCGTGGACAGTATCTGTAGCTTAGACGATTGAAGAATAGCGTCAGTCTACTCTTTTGAAACTAAAAGAAATATTAACAAGCATTGAGTGCTCGGTAGCACATTTTTTTTTTAAATAGTCGTCTTTCCTTATTTTGGTTACTTAAAAAATCTGGTATAACGTAAGGCAAGTCCACGAATCAACCAGAAGGAACTGGAATACTGAGGATAGGTTTTTAGTGACCCAACTGGTCACAGACAGTCTAGGAAATTTACAACACGCGAAAAAATTGTTGTGCACAGCGTGTTTCGACAACAGATTGGTGAAGGGCAATTTCCTTCAAATTATCAGATGTTTTGGGCAAATCTATGACAGTTCCTGTCAGTCAGATGGGGAAAAAGCCTAATTTTTGCCGTAAAAATTCATCTTAAGAGTTCACTTAGCTGCAAAAATCTTTGGCACTTGCTAATATTTTTATTAGGATATCGTCGCTTTTTGACTCAGCTATTGGTGAACTGTTCTATGTTAGGTGAGGTCAGGCCAGTGCCTCTAAGCATCTTTAATGATGCCGTGTTTATTAAAAAAATAACGAAACCTAATTTTCTGTACTTAATATATGTACATTAATCATCAAAAACAAAATAACAATAGATTAGCCTCAATTTTGGCTAATGTTGGTTGAATAACCAAGGATAGGGGAATTACCCAATTGTCAATCTAACTCTATTTCCGAACCAACAGTTACAGTTTAGCAATATTTTTCAAGTTTATTACACACACCTACCAAATAATAGCTCTTTCTTTTGAAATAGAGTTAGTTCGGCAATTGGGTAACTCCCATAAGTCTGCAATTAAAGTATGGAAAAATATTCTTTTGCTGTTTCAAAAAAAAAAAAAAAAAAAAATATGTATGTAGCTACAACTGAATAATAGTATCAATGTTGTTTCACTTCCTAATAGTGCTGTCGTCTGAATGCCTGTCAATGTGCTGAAGGAAAATACGTCAAGTGGTTTAGTGACGTACGCCAATATTTAATACATCACTGTTCTTGAAGATATAGGTACTTTATAAGTGTACGTATTTCAGTATTGCTACATCTGCAGGTTTCGCTCCCATCAGACAAATGTTACAGAAATTCAGCTCAACACGGCTTCTTTGGCAAATGAAACGCTAAATAGCAGGTGCATTGAAGTTATGTATGTCATGTGTATCAGTTCTAAGAAGGAAATAGAATGCATCGTTAAGGGCCGTGTAGTAAACACAGATGCTGTCCACCCGCTACTCCAGAAATGAAAAAAAAACCGCTGAAGTAAAAAAGTAATCACAAGTATAGAAAATGCACAGAAAACTGTAATAAATGCAAGCTAATACCTATGGATTCTAGTAAACACAAATGTAGTAAGTGCATAATATATAAAAGCGACCTTCTGTTAAAAGACTGCACTAGCCGCACTCATTTCACAAGAGCATCAGTTGTGAGCAAAAGTTCTTGTTCCAAGACTGTAGGAAACACGGGAAACTTCACAAGCAAATCAGTCGTATACAGAAGCAGCTAATGGTTAAGGACCGTAGTAAGCACACAAATGTAGTGAGTGCATCAGTTCTAAAGACATTGAAACTGGAGAGCCGATATACAACTAAATTACCACACTAAGTGCGTCAGTGGTATTATAAAAGAAATTAATGTTACAGGGCTGTACTAAACGCAAATATGTTACCTCAGTTGTATAAATGAAAAAAGTTGATGTGGTGTACTCATTACAATAACATTGCCTCAGTTATATGAAAGAATATAATGTTATAGTTCTGCTCTAACGCAAGGACAGTGCGTCCATTGTGCTAAAGACAATAAAGTTATAGTGCTGCACTAAGCAAAAGAACAGCGCGGTCAGTGTATAAAAAATACAAAGCAATAGTGCTGCACTAAACACAAGACCAGTGCGTCAGTAGTTAGAAGAAAATAAAGTTTTAATGCTGCACTAAACACAAGAACAGCGGCCGAGTGTAAAGAAAACAAAGCAATAGTGCTGTACTAAGCACAAGAACAAGCGTCAGTAGTATAAGGAAAGTAAAGCTACAACGCCGTACTAAATACAACGCAGTATCGGCAGAATCGAAAGCCCTAACGTC
>LQNS02277275.1:14558627-14571407 GCA_001587735.2 Parhyale hawaiensis | reverse complement strand
TTCCAAAGCTAACATAAGGGCTGCAGGCATTACTGCAGGGCAGATTGTTTTAGCGGTCATGTGTGACTCGATGCCAATTTACACTTTAATTGGAGTTGTGACCGCGACCAGAGTTTCAAAGGCCAAGCTTCAATTGTCCATCGATGTGAAGTTATGCTCATCTGACATGGCTGTCGCAGTTGCATGTGAACGGATATGCCAATTAATTTTTCATTCAACTGAGCCTCTGAAAAGGAAGACATTCGTTAAAGTTGAACTCTTTAACGCCTTCGTAGTAATTGTGTATTGGTTGTTCGTTACGAAAATGAATGAAGGTTAAAGGAAATCTTAAACGTTATATATCAATTTCCTTATAGTATTGCATGCTCTATTAGTTTTTCTGGTCACTAAAGATAGGCAGTTAAGGCCGCTTTTCACCGAGCCATTATTAGAAAAAAGGCAGAAGGTCTGCGGCCTCCAGCCTTGTTTACTTTCATGACAAGCCGTCAGTGGCTACAAGTCCTCACCTTTGGTGTCCATGTGACTTTGGGGTGCTGAATTCTTGAAGTATCTCATCACCAGCAGCTCTGCAATTTCTGAAGACCTGGTCGAAGAAAGGATCGTGAACCATCCTAAATTTCATGCAGGAGTGCATGTTCTAGCAAAACCTATGTTACCTTTGAACTTCATTGGACTAGGTTCTGGTGGTATCATGTTCTGCACTCGACGTGTGTAGAAGTGATGCTGCATGCTGCATCCCATGACAAGCGGGATGGCCATCAGCGAGCTGTCTCCACATTGCGTACAATCTTACAGCTGCTTTGTTTGGTACTTTTTTATAAGTCCAGTAAATTTTTTGAACTGCACTTCCCCAATGCTAGAGGCGTTTCAAATATGACGGTGTATTTTGTTGACTTGCGTCGCACCCCGAACGTTGAAGATATTGGACTAAATTGTTGCAAGTGCACCGCTGCCCGTTATGTGACAGTGTTCTTTATTTAAAAGCTCATCGTCGGAACGTTTTGTTGAGCCTTCTTAGACACATTTCTATGTCTGCCAAAAACGTTGCTAGTTGTGCAGTCAGATTACTCAACAAGTGGCACCATTAAAGTTTCTGATATCTCTCGAAGCTTAGAATGAATCGGAACTCAGAAAGTATTGCATTTTTCTACCACATAAACTGACACAGCAACGCATTTTCTCACTGAACTGATAGAACTGGCACATCTGAACGTCATGCGAATCCACCTTAATGAACGAAATGAATCCGGCCACAGAGGATTAAACGATAAAAAGAAACTGTTCCAGTCTCGCAAAGAACTGTGGTGGAAGATATTGCAAGAATGCTCTGGACCAGCAAGAAGCGCGCTCTTCTGGCCCCAAATGCTCTATCTCAGAGCAACAGATACTCCTTTAGCGACCCATTCCGTCTGATCTGAAATCGATGGACTGCTTACAGGCAGCAATCACCTGGCACATTTGAACGGAAATTAGCCCCGGAAGTTTGCAGGAACATCTGAAGCGTAACACAAGCATTGCTGCAAGTGTGTGTTAGGCAAGCGGGAATTAGAGTTACACCTTGCAGTAAGGGCTGAACTGGAACACAAGCATTTCTGTCAGTAAAGGTAAATAAGAGTTGCGTGATATACTACACTACTGTACTATAAGATCTATATCGTAACACATGCATTTCTGTAAGTAAAGATAAACAAGAGCTACATTGTATGCTATATAATCCAGTAAAATCGGCAGCGAAACACAAGCATTGCTGTCACTAAAGGTAAATAAGAGTTACATTATATGCTATATTACTGTAAGTTCTATAGCAGAACGCATTTGTTTCTGTAGTACTTATATGAGAATAAAGATAAATAAGAGTTTCAGGATATACTACTCTGCAGAGAGATCTGCTAAACTGCAGCACAATCACTGCTAGACGACGCATGAAAGTTTAACGTGTAGCACAACTTGTACACGACATGTATAAGATACTTCACTGATAGCACAAATTTCCTTTGTCCATTTTTATTCACGAGTACAAAACCTAAATGTTGATAAGGATGTTGAGGCCAATTTCTCTCGATTATTGCTCTTCATGAGAACAGCTATAGTGAAATACAGCTGAGGTGATTATGAATATCAGCCTCAACTTATCATTGCGCCTTTTTTATGGGTGAGGCTAAGGAGTCTACACAGACCCTATATACATAAAATATGGGTAAGAATACCCATATAGAGAAGTATACTCTCCCATCGTAGACTTGTTATTGAAATGCCCAAGCAGTAGAATGTGAGCTGGAAGCTTGAAAATATAAATAAAAAACAGTAAAAACTTCTCAGTGCTCAACCTTCTTTGCTGGGAAAAAAACTTTCTCACACTCGTGGCCTGCAGCAATCGCGTGGCTTAAAGAAAATAATAGCATGTTTGATCTCGCATTATTTGAGTGAATAACTTTGAGCTACATTGAGTATTCGCCGAGCATAATTTGACGTCGATCAAAATTTCAACAAGCCCCATAACACAGAACATATCCTTTTATTTACCTTCTAAGTAATTAGAATAAACTATATTCGTGGAAATTTCATAGGATCTACTCTGCATCGACATCACGGAATAATGCCAATATATGAAAATCTTGATTAACATCTTCTTCAGGACAAGAGGCTTTTCTCTCCATCTGTTATTCTCTTTAGTCTAAGAAATGGAACTTCAGGAAGTCTGCTTCTCATAGTATTGTATGAATCAGTTGCTCCTTATTACTAGAGCAGGGATTTCTAGTCCTAAAAAAAGTGGTCAAAATAGTGCTAAAAATCTAGTCAAATTAGCACTTAAAAAAAGTCGGCATTGCAGGCGTCATAGCAAAATAGTTCTTATTAGTGACAAAATAGCACGTAAAACTTTGCAAGTTTTGGCTAAAACTCAGTAGTTTTTCTTCATTTGTAGCTATAAAAAACTGAGAGGAAGTCATCATTTTAATCGGAAACTATGTTTTTTCTTCACTCAAACTATGCGCATATTGCATGAACAGGGAGTTATATACTGTAGTTGTGAGATTTCTTTATAGTGCTCAGTTTTGTAGTGTCTGTATACAAGAATGAAATAAAACAACCTTATTTACTTATAAATATTAGGTCGACTAATCATATAAAACTTAACGTTTCGAGAATGCCTCCCATCTTCAGAAGTCTAAAATATTTCAGGTAACCTAGAAAACTTAAACAATTCTTTTTATTATCAATATATTTGGGGAGCTGAGGTGTTGCTCGGAGTAGGTCTAAAATGCAACTGAATGGAGCGAGCTTGGAGGGACGGAGGGTCCAAATGTCAACGTCTGTACAGTCAGAAGACAATGGGTCAGGCATGAACCGTGTGTAGAGGTACATCCGAGGTCATAATGTTGAGGCTAGGTTTTGCTCTATGAATGTAGAGAGATTCCAGTGTTGTGAGATTGAATGGGGTAGAAAAGTTTGTGATTGAGAAGTCTTTCGTGCTGATAGGATGATTATTTTATTCAGCATGGAGACGGGGAGCAGAATGAGTAGGTTTTGCGAGTGGTAGACCTTATTTACATTTAACAACTAACGTAACCTAGGTTACCTCACGTCAGGTTCAGGTCAGGATTACGTCAGGCTATTCACTAAAAGAACTCTCCTGCCTCTGCATAAGCTTGGTGGAGCTCATATCCTCAATACCAGTGTGAAATAAAAATAATGACAAGAATCAAGGTTTGAATCCTTCAGGAGACTCCAGAATATACAATGCTGTATTATAATAGGATCTCACTAAATACTCGGTTCCTAGATCACTCCAACGCTAGACTGTTCTAGGAGCTTACCAAATAATTTAGTGTTTTACATGAAATAGGAAATAATTCATACTGCCATTACGTCTCATAAATACAGTGCTTCTACAAATAACATGAACTGATTGCATAATGCATATTTGTTCTACCGTCACGACTGTAAAATGTCTAGCATTACATAATGCTGCGGTTATCCAGTCTCGTTACAATAGGCTGTGGGAGAAGGGGCACATCACGAACCTTCTCTCTGAAGATTTCGCATCTACTAGGGGCCTTCAGGAATATTTTTTTTTACTGTTCGATGTTAGTTTATCAACGTCCTGAAGGTGCGTCCGTACCTCTTCTGCAACTCTGTACAAGCCGTGTGCGAGGCAAGTTATTTGTAGCATATTGAGGTACAGAATTTGTAGAGAAGCAGCGGTTTTCTTCATTTGTGCTGCAGCGTCCGTCACCAGCAGCAATATACACTAGCGGGCAAAATAAGAGAACGATTTTCATTTTTTGAAAGGTTAACCATGTAGAGTAGGTTAATGAATCTTTTGATGGGGCCCTAATGAATGTATTTAACATATTTCTACAAAATATCAGGACAAACATAACTATATTTAATACATTAGAGCAATCTAACAACAATAACAAAAATTGAACAGTGCAAACTAAGAGAACGATCGTCTCTAAATAAAATTTTACAAACAAATAACATTTAACAATGGTCAATTTTAGGTTTAGAACAATTAGTATGGAGTACTTTATTTTCAATAACTTTAGCACAGCGACGATTACACAACATCACAAGTTTCTTACAAAACTCTGGAGTTATTTTTTTCCATTCCTCTTCAATTTTAGTCCACAGATCCCTTACTGTTGATGGTTGTCGTTCTCTTACATTGTCACCTATAATTTTCCATAGGATAATAAGGACTTCTTCAAGACAAGAATTTCATTAGCCCAAGCTTTCGGCTAATAAAATTCTTGTCTTGAAGAAGTCATTATCACAATGGAAGCATAAAATTAACCAAGACGTCCTCTATTTTCTTCTAATTCTGTTTATATCCCACGAAAATCTCAAATCTGAAAGAGGACACAAGTTTCCTTCCAACCTGATATGATGGACACCAATGTATGTTAATCAAAAGGTGAGTTCCATTGCACAGGACTATTATCCACTATATAATAAACCACAGTTGTTGGTCGCTTGCTCCCTTGCTCCAATGTTGGTCCGTCTCTCCGTCACGCAGTTAAGAATTTAATAGGAAAAAATTCATGCACTGAAAAACAAGTTGAGATACCATACAATTTCAGCGCTTGGAGTACCGGTGACAAATATAGCTCTGGATCCCCGGCCTCTGGATCCCAGCTTCCATTGCTGAATGATATCGTAGTATGAATCTTCACGCTGAGCATACGCCTTTTTATAGTGAACTAGTGCACCAAACGCAACCCTTTTGTTGAATAAGTCATGAAAAATGTATTTGGAAACATCTTACCATCCAATATAATAATTACACAATACTTTTACATTCACCAAGTCCACATTGTCCACCAAGGGCACAAAAGCAACCAAGTTCACAAACGCCCGTGCCAGGCCTTCACAGCCGCGGGAATTCCCGGGCTCGTATCCTGGATACGGTTTGGCAAAAAAATTAGGTGCCTCAGAAATTTTTCTTCAGTATTAGATAGGGGAAAAAATAAGGCTTCGGACAAACGGACGGACGGACGGACTGACAGACAGCTCTCTTATTATAGTACTAGTGGCCCATGCCGTCATTATAAATGACGGCAAAAAATTAACACTGCACCAAAACCCCCGCCGTCTTTTGGGCTTCCTCATTTTCCCCTATCTAATACTGAAGAAAAATATTCCANCCGAAAGAGTCATTCCTGAGGACCTGAGCTTAACAATTTCTTCCCGCAGCTCAGGAGTAACTTTCACATGAGGTGCCATGTTTCTAGAATGGTGTAATCGTAAGAGTGGCAGTTCTAGAAGTCAGGTACACGAAATTGAATGTTGCCAGATGACCGGGGTAAAACGTGAGAATGTTTTAGAGACGATCGTTCTCTTATTTTGCACTGTTCAATTTTTGTTATTGTTTGTTAGATCGCTCTAATGTATTAAATATAGTACGTTTGTCCTGATATTTTGTAGAAATGTGTTAAATACATTGCTTAAGGCCCCATCAAAAGATTCATTAACCTACTCTACATGGTTCTGACAAACGGTCAGCCAAACATGTCGTCAAGCACACAAACGGAGAAACCGATCGTCACCAAAATTTGGTCCATTGTTCCTTTAACCTTTCTAATAATTTCTGATAATATCATTATAATTCATCCATAATTTTTTTAGTTATATTCTGACAAACATGAAAATAAAAATGAAGATAAGGAGACAAATAGACTGACAAATCATCACAATAATTAGTTCAGTTGATCTTCGTGACATTCGCAACTATTCCTGAAATTTTTATCAAGATCCGTTGATGGCTGTTAGACCTAAATTACCACGAAATGAGAAGGAACAGATGATTCCGGCCAGGAGCTTGACAATTTTACCGCACGGCGTACCAGAGTCTTTGCAACGGATTTCTTATAGCTTAGAAGTGTATGCGAGTCAAAGTTTGCATAATTACCATTATTGGTAGGTTTAACATAGACAGAAGTTTGAATGCGACCATTTTGAATTGTTAACTGGACATCTATAAGAAATTAAAGCAATTGTTCTGCATCAATTCCTTTGTACGCCGTGCGGAAAAATTGTCAAGCTCCTGGCCGGAATTCCATACTGAGATCCTTAGACTTCAGCAGCTCTTTGCAAATTCCGGCTATCCACAAGTGATGATTGAGAATATAATCTCCAGAATATTAGATCAGAGTTTCACCACCAATGATAACAGAACAGATGAAAATTCCATTCCATTCTATGTGCAGCTAGACAATATTTCTACTTTTGAAACTGACCGAAAAACTCTGAAAATTATCATTCATCGCCACGTGAAACCCACGAATGATAGTTCATCTGTCAAAATAGTGCCGTAGTACAAACCATTCCAACTAGGTTCTTGTTTCTCAACTAGACCAGCCAAACCGACCGCAGACAGGGCAGGAGTCGTGTATCGCTTCGAATGTACTGAGGAGCGCTGTAATGCGCTTTATTTAGGTTACACGACGAGTGCCCTATCGAAGCGTTGTAAACAGCATAGGCATAGCCCGAGCAATATTAAATCCCATTACTCTGATGAGCACCATATGAATGGTCCCCCAGCAGAGACCTTAATTAACAATTTTTCAATAGTATTCAGCAGCCACAACATCATAGACTTGAAAATTGCCGAAGCCATCATTATAAAGCAAGAAAATCCATAAATTAACGTTAAGTATGATCAAGGTTACAATGTATTGAAACTGTACTAACGAGAACCTTCTCGAAGGGGGGAATATGAAAAAGGGGCTCGCAGCGGCGGGCAAGTGTCATTCTGTTTCTTGCTTTCGTGGTGTGCACATGTACTGTAGGACCTGGTTCGGTGTTCAATATAGTAGTTAGACTAGTACAAATTTGTCTCTCTGTACATGTTCATTCTGTGCAATATTAGGATTGGATATGAATTTTATATGCATTTTAAATAGGAAAGATAATCAGTTTACTCATTTTGACAAGTATGTATAATTACTTTTCATTTCTTTTCGCAGCTGACAAATTTCAAACTTTTAATTTCGAGAACCTGATGATGACCAACGTGTCCTGGTCGAAACGTTGTGATGAATTTTAATACAGTGTTTTACGCGATTACAAAGTTTTATTCCCGCACTGTGCTAAGAAAGTTGACATGTAACTGTCTTACAAGTTTTAGGAAGGTGGAAAGAATTTTTAAATCGAATTGCAAAATAAATGCTGATATACAGTTTTTAACTTTTTGAGTTATGGCATTGAGAAAAATGAGGCAGACAAACAAACAAACGGATGGACATATCTTCACCAAAAGTGAATCA
The DNA here is from genome assembly GCA_001587735.2 of Parhyale hawaiensis. Taxonomy (NCBI): domain Eukaryota; kingdom Metazoa; phylum Arthropoda; class Malacostraca; order Amphipoda; family Hyalidae; genus Parhyale; species Parhyale hawaiensis. The sequence continues at coordinate 14,563,638 of LQNS02277275.1, read as the reverse complement.
TCTGTTCCTCTTAACATACCTAACAATCTCTGTAAATTTCGTCTAAATCGGTTCTGAACTTTTTGAGTTATCTTGGTGACAGACAAACACGCAAACAGACAGAAAGACAAACAGTATATAGACTGTTTTCTCATTACGCTAGTGTGCACAACCCTCTAATTTCTGACAATATACAATGTTACATTTCTAACTAGAGCATAACAATTACATGGTGCTCAGATATGCTACAACTTGGAAGATTTTTTTTCTCTATCTGGGATGGTAGATACGTTTATAACAAGCACTGAGTTTCTTTTAGGATAAATTACCAATTTGTTGCAGCGTTTACAAGATTACATACCTACCTTGTGTTTCTAATGATGCAATCGTGAGATGTCAGCCCAAAATACGTATGCAAGAACCAAAGCAATGCACACGTCCTGCAATGTTCCCTGCGCGTCGCAAGAACTTGCTGATCGCTAATCAGAACGTTTTGTATGCATTCACACAGCCGTGAAGTTGACCCGAATGCAGAGCAGCTCCATCAGTGCAATGGCGGTGGTTGAGGGCAGCGACGGCTGCAAGGCACCATTCGTAGAAGACATTTTCTTATCACGAGAGTGGGTCTTGTTTGACAGGCAGTTGTGGCAGCCTTAGCAACCCTCAAAGGGGCCGATATCAGTTCAGTGTATGAGCAGTGGCAGCCCTTATGGAACCCTGGGAGCTGTGGCCTCATATGGAGCACCGGCGCTGTTGGCTGGCTGCTTATGGATCCTCCACTTGGCCACTTGATCACGCTCACAAATTTCAAGAACGAAGCCAAGGGCTTCCATGAGACGCTATACGTTCACCTCACGCGGCTCTAATGAAAGCCGAGAGCCATCGTGAAAATCTCTTACGCTTCGAGCAGCAGGTATTGACTGGGGCATGAGAAGTGCTGGCTGAGATTCGAGAGTATTGTCTCATGGGCTGTCTAAAAACAAAATGTAGCACCCAAATGGATATTTGGTTTGTGGAATTCATAGTTGGAGAAGAATATCATGAGATACATTGCAGCACCATTTTGCAGTGCTTCAAAGTAAATTCTACCGAATAGGTTAACGCAAGCACTTATTTCAAAAGAATTAAATTTTTACCATGTTTTTCAACTGGAAAATTGACGTATTGACATGTTTTTCAGATATGGTAATGAGGAGTTTGATGAGTTGCGCAAGCTTCAAGTGAATTCGGTGTAGTAAACGAATTCACGTGAAGAACTACTTCGATGACATACTTAAAAACTCGTCTGCTGCCTAGCGATATGACCATCTGCCAGTCAACTATCAAATTTCAGCGTAATTACCTCCGCCATGGAGGGTCTGTTTTTGTCCGAATTAGTCTGCCGATTTTTCTATCGCCAAAATATCTCAAAAAGTTACTGACGTAGCTTGATGTAACGGACAGGGCATGTTTTAGGAAGAACACAAGAGAATATTAACAGTTAGTGAAGATCCCTCCAATCGTTTGTTTGTTGCGTTATCGGCCTATTTTTCTTATTCTAAGTAATATAACCCCAAAAAATAGAAAGAAATCTTCATGAAATTTGAAAGAATTGGGAATGTTACGAAAAGCAACTGACAATTGTTTGCGATGTCAGTAAGGATGTCTGTTTGTCTCTCTATGTTTGTGTTTATGTGTCAGAACATAATTCAAAAAGTTACGAGCGGATCTTCAAGAACATAACAAGAACATGCACAAAGAAATTAGTTGCGATGAAAAAATCCTGGTTTCCGGACAATTTGAATTTTCCGCCATCAGTGCCTTGCTTAGCGCTCAGAGTGTTCTAGCGACCTCCGCCAAAGAGGTTGTTTTTGTCGTGTTTGTCTGTCATTGTCTCTTTGTCTGTCACCAACATAACTTAAAAGATTACGGACGGAACTTTATGAAATTTACAGTGATTGTTACGCATGTTAGCTGTAACACATGAATAACTTTTACTGAAGATCCGTTTAATCGATTGATTGTCTGCTTATTTTTTCTTAGTACCATAACTCAGTAAGTTATGGACGGATCTTTATGAAATTTACAGAAATTGATAATAATGTTAAAGCCATAAATGAATAAATTTTGGTGATGATTGGTTAGACTACTTGTGCGTTTCATTGTTGTTTGTCAGAACGTTTGTTAACAGCTTAACTCGGAAAGTTATGAACGGATTTAAAAAAAAAATATAGGAGCTGTTACTATAGTCAAAAGGCCCATATTATTAGATTTTGGTGTTGATACAAAGGAAATCATCGTTTTAGAACGAATTTGAATTTTTCACTACTGTAGCCTTGCTTGGCGGAGGTATGGGCTCTCAGAGTGCTGAAGTTCATTCTTTTTTCAGCAATGACATATTTAGTTTCTAGGGTACTCTGTATATGACACCTTTGCATATAAGAGTTGTATTTGTAATTTTAAATGGGCCTATAAGTATTGTGTAGTTAAGTTAGAGTGTAGTTCTATTAAAAGCCAAGATAGTGTATATTTTTATCCATGAATTGGTGCTGACGGTCTGTCAAGTTATTTTCCCTCCTGCTATCCTGAGCCGCGTCCGAAGTTCTTACACACAGTTCCTGTTCTGGAAGCCTTGTCACATTTCATCAGCTAGGGCACATTCATAAAGTACATTGCATCAAGTGCTATAGTATAATATGCCCCACTTCCCCTTACGTAACAATGATAACTCTGCGATGAAAGTGCAGTTCAATAGGCAGAGATAAAATGTATGGGTCTAAGGTTGTCTTCAATACTGAGAGCAAAAGTTACAGCGAAGAAAAGCAAGCTTGTACGATACCGCGCTTTAATCACTGCCAAGTAAATTTACTAAAATATTTTTACTAATGGAAATAAAAGTTTCGTCCATGATGCAAAGAATAGTACTTGGTGATATCACATGAAAACTTACATTGGTTCCATGAAACTTTTTTCTCCAAACATTTAAAACACCTCCAATCAAATTGTTATCATCTGGAGTCTGTCAGTTCGCTCTAAATCAACTGATATTGGATTTCATTACGGCTTTGATGAACGTAGTGCCTACGTTATGAAGGAGATTAAGAGCTCGTTAACTGTCTGGTTAAGTGTAACATAACACGGGAACTATAGCAGTCGCGCACATAATACAATGTCAGTGTAATTGGTTCTCCACTTACGTCGTCGTGTTGCGTCAGATCTTGTCTATAATTATGTTATAACAATGCATTCTTTTATGGAATCGTTCTATTTTTTTTTTGTGTTCAGTAATTTTTGTACGAAGTACGCAGCAGATGCGATACTACGATTTCTAGTAGCTACGAACATGACGAAATGACCGCTCTCAATCACTACAATATGAGTCAGTTCAAAAATATCCTCTTGCATGGTCCAGCCAAGGTATAATATATCAATTTTTATATCACTAAAGGCCTTATTGAGACGCAATTTAAATTAATAGCAGCATTTCATAAACTTTACATGGAACAAAATTAGGACCTGCACCTAGTAGGTACTGTGGACTAGTCATCAGGATTTCTCTGAACCCAAAAATCATTCGAGAGAAATAATGACTCGATCACGAGAATGAATCCTATAACTAATCGTATCGACACAGTGGCATGAGACAAAGATTTCATTTCTGCTACATGGGGAAATCTAAAGTACCTTACCAGAATCATCACAGGAGGAGAAACTTCGTTCTTTTCCCTCTATACACAATACTCTAAGTTCTACAAACCACTGAAACTCTGATCTGTGTATATTGCATCTGTGTAAAGACAATCTTGCATGCTTGCACCCTGAAAAGAACGTTATGCTTTCCACATAAGATAAAGGGTCGACGAGCTACTGGGTGCGGCGTTTTCCTGGGCATGTATGAAGATTATAGCATGATTAATCAAATGCATTAAACCTAATATTTTCAAAACTGGGTGATCCAAGGGGTCAGGAGTGATAGAGTTGACAAAAAAGCTTGTTCTTCTCTTTCTACTCTGAAATCAAAACTGCGCCTGATTGCCAAACTCCAGTTTTAGTTTCATCTAAGAAGGTGTGCTTAAGGAATCAGACATCTTCATGTTGAGAAGATCCTCCTGAAAGAGGTGAGAGCCCAGCATGATCGAGTGAGTTAGTGCCTGAGCTTCGATGTTTGGCGTCATCGTTGCTTTTTAGATTAGGCTAGACGGCCCGTGACCCATTGGGTCGTCACAGCGATCGTCTTTGTTTTCGTAAAAAAGCAGGTGTTATTTAGCTGGGTATAGACCACCCGCTGTTCGGCCGTCCTCCTCTGCCCGTCAAGGGGCCGCCCTTTCGGTTCAATGTCAACAGATTCTTCGCTTCTCTAACGAATATTCAACACCCAGGCTGTAAGCAAAGTCAATTTACATGTTACGTATTTCTGTTGTATTGCCCATTGAACCGATGAATTGATCATGCCCGTTCTTAAGGCCAGGCTCAATTTAACATCCGTATCACAGATACAATCGAAATAAAGAGCTAATCCATGGAAGGAATGGAGCAGTGGGGCCGTGGCCTAGTCTATCGAATTTCGAATTAAAGAGCTAATCCATGGAAGGACTGGGGCAGTGGGGCTGTGCCCTATAGTCCATCGAATTTCTTCCCGTTTAAAAGCGAAGAAGCTGTGTCAAACAAGACACCAATAAATAAACAAGCAAGGTTCACAGAGTTTTAGTATAGTAGCTACCTTACCTACCGTGAGTTACCTTGAGAGTCTTCGGAAGAAGTCCAGGTGACGTTGCTCACGTCACCCCACGTGTGTGGAGTCACTCTGCTGGGTGTCTTCTGTGGTGCCTCAGTTTGCGATCAAAGAGAGAGCCAGCAGCGAATTATCTCCACAGTGCACGTAACCGCTGACCGCTGGTCTATCTGGTATTTTTCTTAAATGTTAATCCAGCAAATTTTTGAACTCTACAGTTTTGATATCAGTGGCGTTTCGAATATGCCGAGGCATTTTGTTAAACAACCTTGCTCCCCGTACAGCGAAGCTATTAGAATATTTTGTGGCCACAGCTTTTCC
>LQNS02277275.1:14529135-14543873 GCA_001587735.2 Parhyale hawaiensis | reverse complement strand
TACAGAGATTGTTAGGTATGTTAAGAGGAACAGATGATTCACTTTTGGTGAAGATATGTCCATCCGTTTGTTTGTTTGTCTGCCTCATTTTTCTCAATGCCATAACTCAAAAAGTTAAAACTGTATACCAGCATTTATTTTGCAATTTAATTTAAAAATTCTTTCCACCTTCCTAAAACTTGTAAGACAGTCACATGTCAACTTTCTTAGCACAATGCGGGAATAAAACTTTGTAACCGCGTAAAACTCTGTATTAAAATTCATCACAACGTTTCGACCAGGACACGTTGGTCATCATCAGGTTCTCGAAATTAAAAGTTTGAAATTTGTCAGCTGCGAAAAGAAATGAAAAGTAATTATACATACGTGTCAAAATGAGTAAACTGATTATCTTTCTTATTTAAAATGCATAAAAATTCATATCCAATCCTAATATTGCACAGAATGAACAGGTACAGAGAGACAAATTTGTACCAGTCTAACGACTATATTGAACACCGAACCAGGTCCTGCAGTACATGTGCACACCACGAAAGCAAGAAACAGAATGACACTTGCCCGCCGCTGCGAGCCTCTTTTTCATATTCCCCCCTTCGAGAATGTTCTCGTTAATACAGTTTCAGTACATTGTAACCTTGATCATACTTAACGTTAATATATGGATTTTCTTGCTTTACAATGATGGCTTCGGCAATTTTCAAATCTATGATGTTGTGGTTGCTGAATACTATTGAAAAATTGTTAATTAAGGTCTCTGCTGGGGGAACATTCATGTGGTGATCCTAAGAGTAATGGGATTTAATATTGCTCGGGCTATACCTATGCTGTTTGCAAGACTTTGACAAGGCATCCGTCGTGTAACCTAAATAAAGCGCATTACAGCACTCCTCAGTACATTCGAAGTGGTACACGACTCCTGCCCTGCCTGCGGTTGGTTTGGCTGGTCCAGTTGAGAAGCAAGAACCTAGTTTCAATGATTAGTAGTACGACACTATTTTGACAGATGAACTCTCATTCGTGGGTTTCACGTGGCGATGAATGATACTTTTCAGAGTTTTTCGGTCAGTTTCAAAAGTAGAACTATTGTCTAGCTGCACATAGAATGGAATGGAATTTTCATCTGTTCTGTTATTATTGGTGATGAAACTCTGATCTAATATTCTGGAGATTATATTCTCAATCATCGCTTGTGGATAGCCGGAATTTGCAAAGAGCTGCTTAAGTCTAAGGATCTCAGTATGAAATTCCGGCCAGGAGCTTGATAAATTTACCGCACGGCGTACAAAGGAATTCATGCAGAACAATAGCTTTAATTTCTTAGATGTCCAGTTAACAATTCAAAATGGTCGCATTCAAACTCCTGTTTATCTTAAACCTACCAATAATGGTAATTATGCAAATTTTGACTCGCATACACTTCTAAGCTATAAGAAATCCGTTGTAAAGACTCTGGTACGCCGTGCGGTAAAATTGTCAAGTTCATGGCCGGAATTTCATGCTGAGATCCTTAGGCTTAAGCAGCACTTTGCAAATTCCGGCTATCCACAAGTGATGATTAAGAATATAATCTCCAGAATATTAGATCAGAGTTTCACCACCAATAATAACAGAACAGATGAAAATTCCATTCCATTCTATGTGCAGCTAGACAATAGTTCTACTCTTGAAACTGACCGAAAAACTCTGAAAAGTATCATTCATCGCCACGTGGAACCCACGAATGAGAGTTCATCTGTCAAAAGAGTGTCGTACTACTAACCATTCAAACTAGGTTCTGGTTTCTCAACTAGACCAGCAAACCGACCGCAGACAGGGCAGGAGTCGTGTACCACTTCGAATGTACTGAGGAGCGCTGTAATGCGCTTTATTTAGGTTACACGACGGATGCCCTGTCAAAGCCTTGCAAACAGCATAGGTATAGCCCGAGCAATATTAAATCCCATTACTCTTAGGATCACCACATGAATGTTCCCCCAGCAGAGACCTTAATTAACAATTTTTCAATAGTATTCAGCAGCCACAACATCATAGACTTGAAAATTGCCAAAGCCATTATTATAAAGCAAGAAAATCCATAAATTAACGTTAAGTATGATCAAGGTTACGATGTATTGAAACTGTACTAACGAGAACATTCTCGAAGGGGGAATAAGAAAAAGAGGCTTGCAGCGGCGGGCAAGTGTCATTCTGTTTCTTGCTTTCGTGGTGTGCACATGTACTGTAGGGCCTGGTTCGGTGTTCAATATAGTAGTTAGACTAGTACAAATTTGTCTCTCTGTACCTGTTCAATCTGTGCAATATTAGGATTGGATATGAATTTTATATGCATTTTGAATAAGAAAAATAATCAGTTTACTCATTTTGACACGTATATATAATTACTTTTCATTTCTTTTCGCAGCTGACAAATTTCAATCTTTTAATTTCGAGAATCTGATGATGATCAACGTGTCCTGGTCGAAACGTTGTGATGAATTTTAATACAGTGTTTGATACATAGTTTTATTCCCGCATTGTGCTAAGAAAGTTGACATGTGACTGTCTTACAACTTTTAGGAAGGTGGAAAGAATTTTTAAATTGAACTCAAAAAGTTATGGATGGATTTTGATGAAATTAACATGAGTTGTTAGGTAGATAACAAACAGTAGATAACCAAATTTTGGTAATGATCCATTTGTTCGTTTGTTTTACACAGTTTTTAATTTTGTTCTTGTTAGCACAATAACTCTAAAAATAATGAATGAATCTTCATGAAATTTATACGGGTTGTTAGTAACGTTGAAAGACATAAATGATTAAATTTTGGTGCAGATCGGTTCGTTCGTTTGTGTATATTTGACTCATGTTTGTCATAACGTTTGTTAGCACTATAACTCAAAAAGTTATGAACGGATCTTCAAGAAAATTGCACAAGCTATTATTGCTATCAAAAGATACAAATGATTAGATTTTGGAGTTTATGCAAAGAAAATTATGGTTTCAGAGCCAATTTAATTTTTTTTTGCTTCAATTACCTCGTTTGGCGGAGGTATGCACTCTCAGAGTGCTCTAGTTACAACTTGAGTCGGCTGTTGTAGTGTATGTCCCAGGAGTTTGTTAGCGGCAAAAGCATGTTAAATGAAGACATGTCGACTCAAATTCTTTACTGTCATTATTGACAGCTCGGGCACTTTAGCAAGGTAATGTTGTTTCTTATTTAACTCTGGTGTATATATTTCCTGCTAGCAATGTTTTGTATGCATTGAAGGTAATTACAGTATACTATTGACATTGTTACTAATATTAAATATGACAGGAATCTCGTTAGCAATACATATTCAAGCTTTCGCCGAATAGCATGGTTATTCAAGATCCCCGATGCAAAAAAAAAAAAAAAAAAAAAAAAAGTAACAATTCTCAAAATTACCTACTAGAGACAATTATTTACACATTGTACCTTCTAAGAAGGCATTGGGTCAGAGAGACTTGAAATTCTGCAGCTTCTGCGTACGCACCGTGGATAGACTACTTTTAATGTAACTTTCGGTGCGATCGATGGCATTTAGGTAGTTTTTCTTCAAAAGCCTTATTTTTTCAAGGGCAAAGTGGAATAGCCACCCGCAGCCAAACGGTATTGCGAGATGGAAAAATTATGTATCTCAGAAGCTCATGACGCGTGAAGCGTAAGAAATGATTATATATATCCTCCATTCTTATATCAATAGGCCTAAAAATAGGCATCACCGGCGTTGCAAACGCCCGATTCCGGTAAAAGGATATTGTGCATAGCGTGAATGAGGTTGGAAAAATTTTTAAAGCCATTTTTTATTTCCCATGGTATAACTGATTCCCCTGCAAACTAAAAATATTAACTTAGCCGTGATACAGTATTATAATACCATAAGAAAAATTCAGCCAAACTTACACCATCGTTTTAAATTTAATTTCCTAAATATCACAGAATTAAAGCAAATTACCTCACCTCAAACTGGCATGCTGCAGTTGCCTAAAGGCTGCCTCATTATTTCAAAATAGTTCAGTTACCTTCGCCAAGGAGGTTATGTTTTTGTTGTAGTTGGTATTTCTGTTCGTTCGTTGGTTTGTCTATCTGTCTGTTTGTCACCAGAAAACTCACAAAAGTTATGAACGGACGGTTATAAAATTTGCAGGGATTGCTTTGTATATTAGGAAGAACAGCTGATTAACTTTCGAAGAAACATGCAATCAACCATTTGCCTGTTTCCTTCTCATTTTGTGGTAATTTATTTCTAACAGCCATCAACGGATCTTGATAAAATTTTCAGGAATAGTTGCGAATGTCACAAAGATCAATTGAACAAATTTTTGTGATGATTTGCCAGTCTATTTGTCTCCTTGTCTTCATTTTTATTTTCATGTTTGTCAGAATATAATTAAAAAAATTTTGGATGAATTATAATGATATTAACAGAAATTATTAGAAAGGTTAAAGGAACAATGGGCCAAATTTTGGTGACGATCGGTTTCTCCGTTTGTGTGCTTGACGACATGTTTGGCTGACCGTTTGTCAGAACCATGTAGAGTAGGTTAATGAATCTTTTGATCAGGCCTTAAGGCATGTATTTAACATATTTCTACAAAATATCAGGACAAACATACGATATTTAATACATTAGAGCAATCTAACAAACAATAACAAAAATTGAACAGTGCAAAATAAGAGAACGATCGTCTCTAAAACATTCTCACATTTACCCCGGTCATCTGGCAACATTCANCAGTTTCGTGTACATGACTTCTGGAACTGCCACTCTTACGATTACACCATTCTAGAAACATGGCACCTCATGTGAAAGTTTCTCCTGAGCTGCGGGAAGAAATTGTTAATCTCAGGTCCTCAGGAATAACTCTTTCGGCCATATCAACAGTAGTAAACCGATCCAAGAGCGTTGTTTCTTGTGCTTTGAAGCTCAATGATGAAAAGAAACAGCTGGAATCACCGGTATCTGCAGGCCGCTCTCGAAAAACCACCATACGAGTTGATAGGATTATGAAACGCTATGCCCAGAAGGATCCTTCCGAAACTGCAGCGGGAATTTCCAGAAAGCTGAAGGTCAATAACAACATAGAAGTGTCTCGGTATACAGTTCTCGTCGCCTCAATGCATGTGGGTTAAAGGCACGCAGTCCTGCCACTAAACCACTTATCAGTAAGAAGAATAAGAAAGCAAGACGTGAATATGCGGAAAGGCATATCGTTTGGAGAGATGAAGATTGGGAAATAGTGCATTTCAGCGACGAAAGTAAGTTTAATTTGGTTGGATCTGATGGCAGACGGTATGTTAGACGTGCAACAGGTGACAGGCTGAACCCGAAATTTGTCAAAACATCTGTAAAGCATGGGGGAGGTAGCGTAATGGTGTGGGGCATGTTCTCATCTGAAGGAGTTGGACCGTTGGTGGCCATTAAAGAAACTGTCAATGCTAATGTGTTTCTCAATCATGTACAGCAATATGTTATCCCATCTCTACGATCATCACCAAACCAGCCAGCAATTTTTATGCAGTGCAATGCCCCGTGCCAAACTGCAATGAAAGTGAAGGAATATTTTGCGGAAGAGAATATCGAAGTCATGAAGTGGCCTGCCCAAAGCCCGGACCTTAATCCTACTGAAAATTTATGGAAAATTATAGGTGATAATGTAAGAGAACGACAACTATCAACAGTAAAGGTTCTGTGGACTAAAATTGAAGAGGAATGGAAAAAAGTAACTCCAGAGTTTTGTAAGAAACTTGTGATGTCGCGCAATCGTCGCTGTGCGAAAGTTATTGAAAATAAAGTACTCCATACTAATTGTTCTAAACCTAAAACTGACCATTGTTCCATGTTATTTGTTTGTAAAATTGTATGTTGAGACGATCGTTCTCTTATTTTGCACTGTTCAATTTCTGTTACTATTTGTTAGATTGCTCTAATGTATCAAATATAGTTATGTTTGTCCTGATATTTTGTAGAAATATGGTAAATACATTCATTAGGGCCCCATCAAAAGACTCATTAACCTACTCTACATGGTTAACCTTTCTTTTAAAAAAAATGAAAATCGTTCTCTTATTTTGCCCGCTAGTGTATATTGCTGCTGGTGACAGACGCTGCAGCACAAATGAAGAAAACAGCTGCTTCTCTACAAATTCTGTACCTCAATATGCTGCAAATAACTTGCCTCGCACACCGCTTGTACAGAGTTGCAGAAGAGGTACGGACGCACCTTCAGGACGTTGATAAACTAACATCGAGCGGTAAAAAAAATATTCCTGAGGGCCCCTAGTAGATGCGAAATCTTCAGAGAGAAGGTTCGTGATGTGCCCCTTCTGCCACAGCCTATTGTAACGAGACTGGATAACCGCAGCATTATGTTATGCTTGACAATTTACAGTCGTGACGGTAGAACAAATATGCATTATGCAATCAATTCATGTTATCTGTAGAAGCACTGTATTTATGAGACGTAATGGCTGTATGAATTATTTCCTATTTCATGTAAAACACTAAATTATTTGGTAAGCTCCTACAACAATCCAGCTCTGGAGTGATCTAGGAACCGAGCATTTAGTGAGATTCCTATTATAATACAGCATTGTATATACTGGAGTCTCCTGTAGGATTCAAACCTTGATTCTTGTCATTATTTTTATTACACTGGTATTGAGGATATGGGCTCCACCGAGCTTATGCAGGGGCAGGAGAGTTCTTTTAGTGAATAACCTGACGTAACCCTGACCTGAACCTGACGAGAGGTATTCTATTTATGGTAACGTTAGTTGTTAAATCTAAATAAGGTTGTTTTATTTCATATACATATACTACAAAACTGAGCACCAAAAAGAAAGCTCACAGCTACAGTATATAACTCCCTGTTCATGCAATATAAGCAATTGCGCATAGGTTGAGTGAAGAAAAAACACGGTTTCCGATTAAAATAATAACTTCCTCTCAATTTTTTATAGCTACAAACGAAGGAAAATTGCTGAGTTTTAGCCAAAGCTTGTAAAGTTTTTCGTGCTATTTTACTACTAATAAGAACTGTTTTGCTAGAAATAAGAGCTATTTTGCTATGACGCCTGCAATACCGACTTTTTAAAGTGCTATTTGACTAGATTTTTAGCGCTATTTTGACCACTTTTTTAGGACTGGAAATCCGGCTCTAGTAAGAAGGAGTAACTGATTCATACAATACTATGACAAGCTGCTGTTTTGCAGGTTTGCTGAAGTTCCATTTCTTAGACTAAAGAGTATAACAGATGGAGAGAAAAGCCTTTTGTCTCGAAGAAGATATTAATCAAGATTTTCATATATTGGCATTATTCCGTGATGTCGATGTGGAGTAGATCGTATGAAATATCCACGAATATAGTTTATTCTAATTACTTAGAAGGTAAATAAAAGGATATTTTCTGTGTTATGGGGCTTGTTGAGATTTTGATCGACGTTGAATTATGCTCGGCGAATACTCAATGTAGCTCAAAGTTATTCACTCAAATAATGCGAGATCAAACATGCTATAATTTTCTTTAAGCCTCGCGATTGCTGCAGGCCACGAGTGGGGGAAAGTTATTTTTTTTTCCGGCAAAGAAGGTTGAGCACTGAGAAGTTTTTACTGGTTTTTATTGATATTTATAAGCTTCCTGCTCGCATTCTACTGCTTGGGCATATCAGTAATAACTCCACGATGGGAGAGTATACTTCTCTATATGGGTATTCTTACCCATATTTTATGTATATAGGGTCTGTGTAGACTCCTTAGCCTCACTCATAAAAAAGGCGCAATGATAAGTTGAGGCTGATATTCATAATCATCATCTCAGCTGTATTTCGCTATAACTGTTCTCATGAAGATCAATAAGCCACAGAAATTGGTCTCAACATCCTTATCAACATTTAGGTTTTGCGCTCGTGAATACAATGGATAAAGGAAATTTTTGCCAAGGGTGAAGTATCTTATAGATGTCGAGTACAAACTTTGCTACACGTTAAATCATACGTCGTCTAGCATTGTTAGTGCTGCAGTTTAGCAGATCTTTCTGCAGAGTAGCTTATCCTGAAACACTTGTTTATCTTTACTCTCATATACTACAGAAATACATGCGTTCCGCTACAGATCTTACAGTAATATAACATATAATATAACTCTTATTTACCTTAAGTGACAGCAATGCTTGTGTTTCGCTGCCGATTTTACTGGATTATATAGCATATCACGCAACTCTTATTTACCTTTACTGACAGAAATGCTTGTGTTCCAGTTCAGCCCTTACTACGAGGTGTAATTCTAATTCCCGCTTGCCTAACACACACTTGCAGCAATGCTTGTGTTACGCTTCAGATGTTCCTGCAAACTTCCGGGGCTAATTTCCGTTCAAATGTGCCAGGTGATTGCTGCCTGTAAGCGGTCCATCGATTTCAGATCAGACGGAATGGGTCGCTAAAGGAGTATCTGTTGCTCTGAGATAGAACATTTGGAGCCAGAAGAGAGCACGCTTCTTGCTGGTCCAGAGCATTCTTGCAATATCTTCCACCACAGTTCTTTGCGAGACTGGAACAGTTTCTTTTTATCTTTTAATCCTCTGTGGCCGGATCCATTTCGTTCATTAAGGCGGATTCACATGACGTTCAGATGTGCCAGTTTTATCAGTTCGGTGAGAATATGCGTTGCTGTGTCAGTTTATGCGGTAGGAAACTGCAATGCTCTCCGAGCTCTGATTCATTCTAAGCTTCAAGAGATATCAGAAACTTTACTAGTGCCATTTGTTGAGCAAACTGACTGCACAACTAGCAACGTTTTTGGCAGACATAGAGTTGTGTTTAAGAAGGCTCAACAAAACGTTCCGACGATGAGCTTAATTAAAGAACACGGTCACTTGACGGGCGGCGATGCACTTGCAACAATTTAGTCCAATAGCTTCAACGTTCGGGGTGCGACGCAAGTCAACAAAATGCCCCGTCATATTCGCAACGCCTCAAGCATTGGGGAAGTGCAGTTAAAAAAATTTACTGGACTTATACGAGAAGTGCAAAACAAAGCAGCTATGTAAGGTTGTGCGCAATGTGGAGACAGCTCGCTGATGGCTATCCCGCTTGTCAAGGGATGCAGCGTGCAGTATCACTTCTATACACGTCGAATGCAGAACATGATACCACCCGAACCTAGTCCGAAGAAGTTCAAAGGTAACATAGGTTTTGCTAGAACATGCACTCCTGCATGAAATTTAGGATGTTTCACGATCCTTTCTTTGTCCAGGTCTTCAGAAATTGCAGAGCTGCTAGTGATGAGATACTTCAAGGATTCAGCGCACAAAGTCACATGGCCACCAAAGATGAGGACTTGAAGCCACCGACGGCTTGTCATGAAAGTAAACAAGGCTGGAGGCCGCAGACCTTCTGCCTTTTTTCTCTTAATGGCTCGATGAAAAGCGGCCTTAACTGCCTATCTTTGGTGACCAGAAAAACTAACAGAGCATGTAATACTATAAGGAAATTGATATTGAACGTTTAAGATTTCCTTTAACCTTCATTCATTTTCGTAACGAACAACCAATACACAATTACTACGCTGGCGTTAAAGAGTTCAACTTTAACTAATGTCTTCCTTTTCAGAGGCTCAGTTGAATGAAAAATTAATTGGCATATCCCTTCACATGCAACTGCGACAGCCATGTCAGATGAGCATAACTTCACATCGAAGGACAATTGAAGCTTGGCCTTTGAAACTCTGGTCGCGGTCACAACTCCAATTAAAGTGTAAATTGGCATCGAGTCACACATGACCGCTAAAACAATCTGCCCTGCAGTAATGCCTGCAGCTCTGATGTTAGCTTTGGAATTATGTGACTATGTGGGCATTGTACTGGGCAATCCGCCGGTGTGATGAAGGTGCATGATAGAGTTAGTAGTCTATCAGTCCATATTAAATAAAAACATAAAATTGTGGTGCACAATCTGCCAGTGCGATGGAGTTACATAAATGAGTTAGAAAGAAATCTATCAGTCCCGGATAAATACGAGTGCAAGATTATAGGGTACTCAGCAGTTCAATGGAGGTGCTTCATAAAGTTAGTAACATATCACTTCACATGACAACCTGGAGAGTGGTGCACAATGATAAAGTAATTTATTCTATATCATTGCATGAGTTATACTGTCTCTGCTGAAGATGCAATAATTGTGAAGAACCAGTGACGGTACCAGTATCTTCCGAAGATACACGCATTGTTAGGGAGCATGGGCTATTTTAAGGACTGGATCAGAGAATTTCCCCGTTGTTTTTTTTTTCTTGAATTGGCACTACTTCTCGACGTCTTTAATTGGTCGCCGAGCATGAGAGAGGTTACAGGGGATTGGAAAGTAGTAAGCGTAAGGAGACAAAAAAGTCTTAGTCATCGTCCACCAACTTGTCTTACTTCTGCGGTAAGCAAAACTATGGATTGGTCCATGAAGAAGCGCTTCACTGAAAAATCATATGTTATATCATATCTGATACTCAATATTGCATGCGAGGTTGGAAACCTGCCTAACCACTTTACAAGGCTTTTAAAAAGAGTTATCAACATCGATGACAATGTAAGCCCAGCGGCCATTGTTTAATATAAGCTTTCATATCAGCTTTTGATATGTTATTCATCAATACTTAATTATAGAAAACTTAGAGGCCGGCCCATGGCATCTAGGAACCTAGTTAGGGAGACAGTTAAAGCTGGATCGTGTCCATCTCACTGAAGATGCCACAAGGGTGCGTGCCTGGCCCATTATATTCACTGTCGAAATCAACGATCATCTTAAAATCCTTAGTAAAGTACGTAAATGACACTAAAATCTGCAACAGAGCCTTACAGGATGCCGACAGAGAGGAACTTAGGAAGACCTTAACCTTCTTATGGAATGGACCACATCCTGACAGATTAATTCTAAGGTCGACATATATTTGGTAATGCATATATATCGGATAAAAATAAAGCAAAAGACCGGTTGAGATGAACGGCTATGAACTTGCAGCAATTTTATCGCTACGTGACTTGAAACAAGTTCACACGAGTGCAAAAATGGCAGTTTCCTGGCATTTACTACCATGAATTTCGTGTAGAAATCGACTGCTACAATCCTTGCCTTATATAAAAAAACAAATTTGCCCTCACTTGAAGTCTACTGTTCACTTCTTTGCAAACCTATTGATATATGGAAGGAATTTAACGCAAGGCAGTCAAATTAATATCACCGTTCAGTAACAAATCATACGTGAGTCGTCCACAGAAGTTCGGATTCATTTCTCTGGGTTAAAGATTGTTCAGGGTAGAGCTTACAGAAACGTTCAAGTACCTGAATAGGTGCAACTATGTCTTCACAATGAGATATTTCGACAAGGACAATAGTGATGGTCTCCGAAACAGTAGGCGAATGCTCGAATATCGACATCGAATAGCTACTCCTTGTAGGTATTTGTTCTTGCAGTTTATAATGAACACTTGGAATAGACTTACTGCAGAACTTATAGGAGCACAGAAAGCTGACACGTTCACAATAGTCTGGTCAAGTTTAGTATAAACACCTTCAGCAGTTTTTTCAATCATTCTACCGCAGATAGTTTCACCGCTGCTTATTATTTAATCCTTCAGATACAACTTGAATGACATTATCCTCCAGAATCAATTTAACGTAACGTGTCTCTACCCCAATCAATCTTCTGTCCCTATTAGTATTACTAGTGAACCCGGCCGTTGAAATTGACGTTAAAGAAATCGTGATATTTTTCCATTGCCACACACATATTAGTTACAACTGCCTACTTAAAGGAAGATAGAGATGATTGTTCCCGGCTTCACACCTGCTAAACAGCGAGACCCATTTTTTCTTTCTCTGACATCGACAAAATTATTGGCCTTTGCAATCAGTCAATCATCGCTCAAGAAATTAAGGTCAACAAGGTACCTCTTATGAATTCGAGAGGATATTACACAGGGAGTAACTTTTTCTCCCTGAGAAAAGCCGTTTCATCGACGAATGAAAGAAGTTTTAAGCATAAGCGTTGCAATAAAATAATTAGCGGGAAGAAACTAAGACTCAGGATGCATGGGAGTGCTAAGGGAAACTTCAGATATTATCAGTGTTGAGTTTTCAACGTCGGCAATGCAAGAAGTTCATTCAAATGTAAGACTGCTATACTCTTGCTATTGCTTGGAGCCTGGTCTAAATATCGCCTTTTTTCCTCAAGCGTTACAGAAAGTGGAGTGATAAATAAATAAATAAACAGGTGAATTCACAACGGTCTTTATTATACTGTAGATTATCTCAAGTAGTGCAAACCTCCCTTTCACCAACAAAGGCGATCTCACAGAAGAACAAGAAGGGACCCATGGTATGGCGATAGAAACTTGAAACGCATGGACGAGGGTGTTCCCACACAAAATCAATGCCATGAGAAGAGCAATCGGGAAAGATGAGGAAGAACAGAGGAAAACAATATTAATATACGAGTCAAAGCGCAAGGGAAAAAAGCGAGCGCGAAGGAAAGACGTCAAGAAGGCCTAGCTAACGCAAAGGTAACCTACGGGTTCCTTCTCCATGAAATCGCTTCTTCTCACAATATGGATAGGCGAAGCTACCTAACCTAACGCTATGGCCTATGACCCATCCTATGCTTCCTGAGGGATTAATCTCCAGTCACCGACCACAGTTGGGTAGTCATCTCTTGGCTCCTTCCCTTTATACGTCCATGAATTTCTGCGTGTTGGTATAATGCCAATACCTGGGATTCGGCTTCTTTCTGAGAAAGGGCCTATATATTGGTCCGTCTATTGTCTGCTCTCTAGTTCAATTATTTTTTATATCACCGTATTTGCCCGCGGTAAGTATGATTTATTTTATTGTATACAATAGTAGGCAGTCTTTGCTGTATGTATACATTCGCGTACGGTAGGAAAGGAAGTTTCTGCTGTATCAATACATGTGCTTACGGTAACAAATGCAGCCTCTCCTGTATATACATGTGCTTACGGTAAGGAAGGCAGCCTCTCCTGTATCAATACATGTGCTTACGGTAAGGAAGGCAGCCTCTCCTGTATCAATACATGTGCTTACGGTAAAAAAGACAGCCTCTCCTGTATCAGTACATGTGCTTACGGTAACAAAGGCAGCCTCTCCTGTATCAATACATGTGCTTACGGTAACAAAGGCAGCCTCTCCTGTATCAATACATGTGCTTACGGTNTCAATACATGTGCGTACGGTAAGGAAGGCAGTCTCTGCTGTGTCAATACATGTACGTACGGTAAGAAAGGTAGTTTCTGTTGCATCAGCATCAATAGAGGCGCGTAAGTTAAGAAAGGCAGTCTCTCCTGTATCAATACATGTGCTTACGGTAAGAATGCCAAGCATTCTATTAGAACGGACTCTAAATTCTTGCCCGTTTTAACATTCCAAAATATTCAAAGAAACCGGGAAGAACTTAGTTTCTACCCAATATACGAGTCACAACAGGCGTAGTTCTCTACAGTCTCCCTCACAGAACCAACTACAGTTGCCGCCGTACCGCCCCACCTAGCCTGCCTCTTATCAAGGCGCGTATGCGTTCAAAGGGAGCTCGAGGAAGGCCATATGACAGCCACAATTCGAAACACTCCCTCGAATTCTTGCCTTAAGTAATTACCATTTCAGGCCACTGTCGCTTGGGCTTGGCTCAGTGACTGACGGACAGACTTGACACACTTCATCTCACTCCCAGTCGAGATACATCAAGTCTCTGAAATCCTGCGACGTCTACCGAAAATCCATTTTATAGTAACCATTTATGTTTCACAAAATAGTTGTGGATCAAAATTTTCACGTTTAAAAAAAAATTAGATTTCTAGGTAGATGTCAGTTATGGCACTAAAAATATTAATAATAATGATACTGTTGCCATTTCTTGAACCAAACGGAGCTCTTTTATGAAGTATTTCATTTGATAGCGTTGCATAAATTTAGAGGGACTCTCTAAAATGTGTAGGAGCTCAAGCTTCTAAGCTAGTTAGATAAAAATCTATTTTCCATTTTTTTTTCGATTAAATATTGACTTGCAGGTGAACTAAAGCAATAAATCCTCTGGTATTGCAGAATATCATCTTCTCTCCTATGATATTCTCTCTGTTCAGAATAGTGCTTCACAGCAAGATACGTTATTACGAATCTAGCAATGCTCAGTCAAATTATTTTCTGATTATACCAACATGTTGGTATCGATGCTCTTGATTTATTGATGCTAGCGTATTCTGTTGATGTGACTTAATTAAAAATTATAATCACTTCTTTAACACGCTGACATAGACTAAGAGGGAAAAAGAGAAAAAGTGCGACAAATACTAAGCAAACACGTATATTGATAGCTTGTTGTTCGGGGTAGGTTTAGAAAGTCAACGATTTTTAGTACGTTTTTACTTGGGCGTCATGGATACAGTTCTGAACGTAGCGATTACAGGAGGTTCGAAAGGTGAGGCCCACGTGTGACCACAGTGGATGGCCTCTTGATGTGGGGCCTCGGTGGCCTCTCGATGTGGGCCCGCACGTTCTCGTAACAACATAAAAAGCCCAAACTGATAAGTGATGAGGTAATACCGTGTTGCAATCACACTTGGAAAGATCGAATGAAACACGTTGCAGATGAATTCAGGACTGAAAGGCACACGGTGGGTCAAGTACAACATGCAGTTCACCCAGTAAATGAATGGATGGATGCTTCGTGTCTGTCCCTTTTG
>LQNS02277275.1:14505665-14526931 GCA_001587735.2 Parhyale hawaiensis | reverse complement strand
AAGAGACTCTTTACTGATATGTGATTGGTGCATACGACAACTGGCTGACAGCCATAAGAGACTTTTGAGCTTCAACGGGCTAGGCTACTGGCTCCCTCCTTCTCTATACAAGCTCCTTGGCTAGTACCTACCTACCTTTTGTGTCACGCTCATCATCATTAATAGATCGGCGAAAATTAGATATTTAGTGACTGTGGGAAGCGGACGTATCTTTGATACGGTGGGTGGGTGTGATTCCAGAACCACTGGGCAAGGTCTTCTTAGTTACATTTATGCGCCTGAGCTTTTAGGCATAAATGAGTTGGAACCTGGATCGTTCTTTGCTAAGAAGGGAATTGCACGGGTCCCGTTAGACACGGCAGCTTATATAGGATTTATTATCAGCACAAGGCTGGTCGTAGGATATCATACATCGAGTTTCGGTGTTGTTCTGGAGTAGATACGCCATTACCATGGTACATCTGAAAGGCCTTGTCAGACCGTGAAAGTTTCAAGGGTTTCACGAAGACGAATCTGAGCTCGAATGCATGACCGTGTACGTTAAGCTTAGAGAAGTGAACGAGGTCACATAGCGCGTGATCTATGACCACTTAAATATCACCTAAAGTTTACGAAAAAACAAAACAAAAAATAGTGATGATGATCCAACGGGTCACAGGCAGCTTAGTATAACATGAAACTTGGATAAAATTGGCTTATTACTTTGTAATTTCCAGGAGTCCAACCTGAAAGGCTCCGCCTGGCCGTGAAAGTTTCACAGGTGCAGCTATATAGTCTATATATTATTTCTCAGTACCCGGACTGCCACCTGACAGAGTCATTGGGGCAACAAAGGAAGGTGGGCCACTGTGTGTACAAGATAGGTACATTTCACTGCATTGGCACATTTCCTGAATTTGTTTCTGGTGCAGATAATATGTGACATATTGAAGATTTTTCTGTGTTGTCAAAACAAAGTATGCTTTTTAGATTAGGTTCCTCAGCTCAACTTTAATTGAAACTAGACGACCCGTGACCCGTTGAGTCGTCATCACGATCGTCTTTGCTTTCGCACTAAAGCAGGTGTTATTTAGCTGGTTATAAACAACACGCTATTCGGCCGTCTTCTCCTGCCAGTCAAGGAGCTGCCCATACGGTTCACTATCAACAGATTCGCTGCTTCCCTAACGAATATTCAACACTCAGTCTGTAAGCAAATTCAACTTATATGTTACGCATTCCAGTTGTATTTTCCCGAGCAACTTTGACATTATATTGCTCGTTCTTGCAACCGAGTGGCTGTTTTCACGTCCGTATCATAGATACAATCGAATTAAAGAGCTAATCCATGGAAGTATTGGGGGCTGTGCCCTAGTCCCTTGAATTTCTTCCTGTCCAAAAGCGAAGAAGCTATGTCAGATAGGCCACAGCCCCTACCCTAGTTCATCGAATTTCTTCTTATCTAAAAGTGAAGAATATGTGTCAAACAAGACACAAATAAATAAACAAGCAAGCAAGACCGGTTCAGAGACTTTTAGTACAATATAGATAGATATTAGGGCAAAGACCACTGTTCTAAGAGTAATTTTACTTCAAGTTTGAACGTTTCGGCTTTTCGGCCATCTGCAGCAGCCGAATACACATGCAGAAAACTGTTAAAATTTCTTACTATATATAGGGCTCTACATAATGAAAAACTGACAGGAGGCAATAACAGACTCCAACTAAAAGTAAAGCATGCAGTCATCAAATCCGCTTCAAGTTGTAAATAGTTAGGTTTGTCTTTTTAGTTGAAATCTGTTATTGCCTCTTGTCAGTTTTTCATTACGTAGAGCCCTAATTAGAAATTTTAACAGTTTTCGGCATGTTTTTCCAGCTGCTGAAAATGGCCGAAAAGCAAAACGTTCAAATTTTAAGTAAAATGGCTTTAGAACAGTGGTCTTTGCCTTATTTGAAGTACGGTTTTCTATAAGATAGCGGAATATACATTCTCGTAAACTGATCCTTCCTTTTTTTTTATAAATTTCACTTGTTTTCATTTTCAGTATTGGATTTTCCGAAACAATTTTTTGTGTTTTATCTTGGCGGCCTCCGGAGCACCGAAGTCTTGAAAAGCTGAGTGAATGTCATCGACAAGCATCATGTACATCTATTGGTTGAAAGCGAGAGTAACGTCCCGAGATCGTAATAATGCAAATCCTGGCAACGCCTTGATATCGACGTAACAAGTAGATTGCTTGGCAGTACGACATATAACTGAGAGCTTCTGATGTCTGTCAGGCTTATTGGGACCAGCATTATTGATGCAACTACTTGTATAAATTGATTTAAATCACTGTTATTGGACACTTGATAATAGTGTAGTGCCAATAAAAGGTTGTGTTGCATTGGGTGCAAGCGACAGTGCAACAAGTGCACAGCAAGTAAACAGACATCGAGCGGTGCCGCACCGGACGTTGTGTACAGTAGTGAAAGGAATAATAAAGTACAGGTGAAGGAGAAGTGCGGCTTTGCTGCGCTTCACTGCTGTAATGGCCAGTTCAAACGTCCCTCATATGAACGCGTTCACTCCTGAAAAAAAAAAATGAACATGATCCGTGAGTAACTTCTGCTGTCTCTATTCACACGTAGAACTGACCTTCATTCAAATGAATGACGTAAAGCGTTCATTTAAGATCTCGTTTCTCTAGATTTCCGGTTATATTTCGCCTGTATTTGAAGTCACACTCGTGTCCCATGATCTCATAGCCTGAGTTTGATAAGAACAGCCTAGTTTAAAAATATTTATATTCTGATAAACCGATAAAAGTAAAACTAGCGCGCAGCAATCGCTTCGTTGTAAAATCATAGATGACGCCACTGTACTTAGTTCAACATTTTCACTTTAACTAGTTTGTTGTGTTGAACGAGAATACAGTGGTTCTGATCGTTAAAGTGACGATAAAAAAGCATATTAAGCCTTGTCGATTTGTTCATGATTTGAAAACGCTATAAATAAATTTAGTATTTATAAATTTTGTTACTGAACTGGAATGACGCGGCTCGTTCCAAAATGCGACGTGCTTCATCCTTCCGTCTCCCTCATTTGCTGCCGCCGCTTCCGTCAAATCAACGCACCGCGTCCATCAGTTTGAATGAACGCGTTACGTTGAGGAACGTGTGAACACGGCCTTAGACGTGCGTGAGAATTAACGTGCGCAATCTAAACGGAACTTACTAAGTTGTTGCCCTTAGTTAGGGGTTTCAAGAAAAATGTATCAAATTTTGTGTCAAGTAATGTTATCATTGCTGCTTTTTCAGGTGATATTTTTAAGTTAGAAAAAGGCAAATGAAGAAGGATAAAATTGATGAGAGAAACTGTAGATATCTTAATTACTCGGATTTCAACATTGGCATCGCAGAATGTCCATTCATTTGATAAACTCCTACTTTTAGCTATCGTTTGCAACCTGGTTTATTTTTCACCTATCGGTTTTTTACAGCAAAGCGTGGCAAGACGGCCACAGTCTACAAGCTGGCCTATTTTTTTTTTGCCTATTGTCTTCATGCGTGCCAGAAAATTGACTGACAAACAAACAAACAGATAAATACACATAGGTTTTTTTGTATTGTGCAGTAGATTATTAGATTAGATAGGCGGCAGTAGACGAATCAACAGGCCCATTCTCAAAGAGACACCGAAACTTGCGCCCCGGCCTTCTAAGAGCTATTGCCATTAAGTGAGTAGGATTTAACAGTAGACATGTTACTTGGCAGAAAATCAGAAGAGGCACGCATATAGTCCAACTGCTGGATATCTAGGTACTGATTCATAAATTCATTTAGTGTGAGCCATGAGCATTCTGGCCACCGGTTAAGTAGCGAGTTCGTGAAGTTAATTAAATGTTCATGGTAATGTCCGTATACTTGTAAAAAAGAGATTTACACAGCTAAGGCATGAAGCTTGGGTATAACTTTTTTCTGATCATCAAGAGCAATTCCAGCATACAGTCCTTAAAGCTCATCCATCTGGCAATAACACTTGGCTGAATTGTAATACAGAAAATATATATATTTCCGCGACACCCCCGTTTTTCTCACTTCATCGTTGAACTATGGATGCATAATATTATTCTGCAGCTGTGTGCAGTCACTTGTTACCAGGGAGTAATAATTACGAGAGAACCAGACTGACATACGAAGAAAGCGAACGCGCGTGAAAGGACGTTTTTCCGGACCAAGCAGCCCAAGCGCTCGCTGTCCTTTTCCTGCCTATTATTTTTATAGCACGTATATGTTACCTATAAAATGCAGTCAGGAAGAACTAGTACCACGTTCTACATATAAGACAAGCATAGATAGGTCACTTCAATATTGATAATAGAATAATTTGATACGCATGCTGTTGAGCGTGTGCTGCATGTAGCTGCTTGGTCCGAAATAAAGGTCATTTCATGAACGTTCTTTTTCTTCGTATGTCTGTCTGGTTCTCCCGTTATCATTACTCCTTGGTTATTACAGTAAAAAATTAAACTGACTGTATCGAACTCGCGGCAAACATATTTAGCGACTACGGTACGTAGGCAGCAGATTACTGCTACTTCTATTCTGATGAAAATGTGGTGGCAATGAAAAGCTGAAAGTTTGAATTGCGACATAGGTTCTTAGCATTTTCGGCTGTAAAGAAGCAGAGCTGAAAAAGCAGTGAACTGCCTGCTGGCAATGTAAGAGTGGAAAGGCAACTGAAGAAATGTGGTATTCTGCGGAAAAATTAAAATAATAAAGCATGTAGTGTCTAGAATGATAGAAAATTGAGTTGAAAGAAAACCCATCTCAACAGTGAAGAAGCCAATTGATGATCAAAGAAGTAATTCTGGTGAGATCAACATATGGATGCTAGAAATCTGTAGTATCTACGCATCAGTAGGTTACTAATTTGAAGAATTAAATATGATAGTACGAGTATTTTGGCTTCTTTCGCTAACTGTATCTATTACTGTCAAAGATGGGAGAAATTATCAGACAAACACATTTACAAATAAGTGTAAATATATCAACAAATAAACATATGAATATAGAAAGACATACATGATACAAAAAACATAACACATAAAGCCTATACTATTGTACTCGGCAGACATAATATGATGATACTTATTCAATGATTATCCTTACGTACATACATTGTTTATGAAGAATGCGTTGCAGCTGCAAGCTAGCATAGTCAAAAGAAACGAACACTTTCGGTTTCAATGCTGCTCTGAAGCACAAGCCTTTCTGCGCTGCAGTGGTGTGCAAGTAAATAAGAAATACCCTTTTTAAACAGGCAGCCAAGTATCACTAAAAACATGAAGGCTGCTGCGCTTCATTGACACACAGAAATATTACGTCAGTTGAAATTTATTTGTTTCCTGTGAAAGGATTGTAAAAAAATCAGCAACAGTCAAGCATTTAGTGCAACCAAACCTTTTCGTTATAGCTCCTTTTTGCTATTCAACTCTACTTGAATACTGTTTTAATATAGTAAGTTTATGCTTTTTTAATGGTTAGGGGTCTGTGTGCCTTACCCAATTTCTCAGGGAGTCCGTAGAAAACTGAACCTTGGGAAACACTATCTTGGAGTGTCACATGCACCGTCAATATTAGCAATATCCAGTCGGAAATAATGGTAGTGATTATAGTACAACAACTACGATTATAGCAGAGATCTTTGGTTGTTGATTATCCAAATATCCTCCATATTCAACCATTTATGGAGTGCATTATGGTAGAGATATGTCACAACTTTCGACCATATTACCAGCTATAATTCCCAACCATGCATACCCAATTATAACCATTAAGGTTTTAGCTGCACAACCATGATCTGCCATAGTGAACCGTAAAAACAAAATTCACGACCAAAATCGACTGTGTTCAACAAATAATACAACTATATTCTGCCAAGATAAACTTTTTCAACTGTTGACGTATTATGCATTGGATGCTTGCTTTGTTTGCTGATGATTAGCTAGTTATACAAAAAACAAAATAGTTTAATTCATACGAGCGTGTTAAGCCTGCAGTTCAGAATGGTGAAAGGCCCTAAACTCCAGAACGATACAAGGGCAGGAGATTGAACCCGTCTGTGCAGTTAACGCACGCTTAAATGAAATTCTTTAACTCTAAGCCGGTATAAAGCTATACTACGCAGTTCTGAGGAAGTCACAAATCGATTGATGACTTTTGGCCGTACCTGTTGTCAGGGTACGTAAGGCTAAATATATTATGAATATTATAATCCATGGAAACCCATACATATTCTTCCCCAAATAATGGGAGGAATTTCACTCATGATCGTCCGTACGGAAATCCGTTGATATAACGTACATGGTTATGCTCTAGCATATGCTCTACCATACATAGGCTTCAAACATCCATGTACTTCCATCTACCATATATAGTCTTCAAACATCCATGTACTACAATCGACCTTCGCTTCCTGACAAACCTCAAACAACCAGTATTGCCTCCACCAATATCGACCTTAATATGCTAAAATCAATGTTATGTTTTGGTCGACATATCTACCGTATTGTTTCATCATCCGTAATGGACCTTGATCTCATACACCACGATATTCTACTATAATCATAACCATTATTTCCGACTGGGTAGAGATATGACACTTCCAGGTCTTGACTGCATCAGTTCAGTTAGCACAGCAATGCAATAGAAATGCTCTCGAATCCCCCCGGGGGAATAAAAAAATAGGAGGCATTACCTTTCGAGCGACCCTCGCATCTACTACAAAGTTCAAAGCGCATAGACAGGTAAAAGATACTTGACGCCAAGTTGGATGACACGTACTTACAAGAAGGCAATCTATTTATGAAAGATTTGCAAGAGCCCTGGTCCTTTGTGATACAGGTCTCTCATCGATAGCAAATTGGATGTAATGAAATTGGGTAGGATCTTGGGCTACGGATGTAACAACAGAGATTGTCTCACTTTATCACATCGGATGAAAAAAGGTTAATTAAAGCACCGTTGTTACTCTTTTGCTTCTTAAAACAGACCTTTATTTAACTTTGAAGACGAAGCACATCTTAAGAGTATCTATGTTACGGTTACCATTCTATAATCTATATAGAACACGTCTACGGGTACGTCAGTGGAATATTTTCGCCTTGATTTTTAACATTCACATTTACATTTACAGTGCACATGAGTGGATCCCGACTTCAGATGTAAATGTGATGAAAATGCATCACAAGCCTTTTATTTTTTATGCCCGTGCCAAGATTCTCTTATACACGCTGCTGGGCACCCGCCTGAATGATTTCAATTCTAAATATGAGATGGGATTAGCCCCGCCAATTCACTTTAGTGGAGCAGTGCAATCCCATCAATTTGTTTGTGCCGACAGAAAGTACTGCGAGGTTATAGCTGTATCAACCTTTCATGTCCTACAATTGTTGGTAATAAGAACCACAGAGAAAGGAAGACACAGACCCCCAACATCAAAAGGCACCTCAAATATTCATTGAGACCGCTGTGACGTCAGTATTATTTCTTGGTTCAGGGGAGCGATATCTACATGGCACTGGTAGCATGGCTGCGATTTACTGTGACGTCAGCATAATAGCATATTTTCTCGCAAAAATACTGAAGAACTGTTTGTTTGTATTCATTTGTTTATGTAAGTGCCCAGTGCCTCAGCCGTATACAAGATACGATCAGACTGCCAAACAGTACGGCTTGCACCAGTAATTGAAGCGCAAAACCGGGTGGCACTCTCGTCGTTCGTGACAATTCTGTGTACGCGCACGTGCGGGCGGCGTTCAAGTTCGTGTGATATGCTGCTCGCTGTATCGCAGATTAGGTTAGGTAAGGTTAGGAGGTTAGGTTAGGCTAGGTTAGGTTAGGCTAGATAGTGCTTATTGTAGTGGTGATGCGGCACGAAAGCTTACTCGAACGCACGCACAGTGATGCATGCACACAAAATGGTCGCGAACGACGAGAGTACAAGCCGGTCCACACTAGCCACTGCATAGAACCAACTTAACGAATACGATTAGGCATAATCATATAGATGCAGAAACTGTAGAAAATTTCAGCGTCTACTGAAGTATGTACATTGTAGCTAGTGCCAGTGGCAAGCTATCGACTACCTCTCCTAATTTTCTGCACAATAAAATTTTTATATCGATGCTCAAATACTTCAAGTTGTAGCCACGATCACTGCAACGTAATCAATAAGTTAAGTTGATTCTATGCTGAGAGCGTAGACGCAAGTCACAAGTGTCAACTCAGCTTAAAAGAAAATGGACAGCATTATAAGGAAACAGCTAAAAAAAATGGTCTTCATAGCTACACTGAAAATAATTGCGCTTGTCCCGCTGTTAGCTGAGGTACGTTTTCGTCATTCAATATGAATATAATTCATTAAGATCTTGTGAAATTTGGGCAGGTTAACATAGGAAGGTGTAACTATGATACCGAGTTTTCGAAAGGTACAAATATAATTTCAAAACTGAAGAAACATTTGCTAGTTTGGAAATGATATTTGTACCTTTCGAAAACTCGGTATCATAGTTACACCTTCCTATGTTAGCCTGCTCAAATGAATTAATGAATGAATTAATTAAATTCAGTCAACTTCAAGCCTCCCACCTGATGAGCTGAGGCTACAGCGAAACGCGTCGTGGGTAACAAAATTTCATCTGCTTCTCATCTATTTCTTAAATATAAATAATACATATTGCTTGGCAATAGTTTGAATACCGGGTGTGTGGAGTACAAGAGGAGCCAGAAGCTAGTAGAATGTACCCAAGGAGCCTTAATAGGGATGAGGGAGCCCTTCCGCTTTAGGTTTGCCCAACCAGCGTTCAAACATTCAGGTGTGGCTGTGACGCGTCCATGAAAGTGAGTGCCTCTGGCACCCGGCCACTGTAACGAACGAACACAGATTAATCTCATTGGTGGAAGTGACACGGGAGAAACAAACAAACTGATGCACTAATATGCAATTGGTGCATACGGCGAATGGCAGCAGCCATGCCGGAAAGCCACGCCGGAAATTTGAGCTTCACGGACGAGGCTCCTGGCTCCCTCTTTTCTACTGTATTAAACCTCCTTGATTATAGCTCAAGTAGGACTAGTTCGACGGCTGGTAAAAAGTCGATCTAAGCTATTCCCTTCAGAAAACTCTGCAGGTGTTAAGAGCAACCCAATTGCGCTTGAGACAACTTTAACTTTATTTTACGAAGCATGATTGAGCTTGCGGCTGACTCATCAGTAACTGACTACTCCATTCAATGGGGCGAGCCAAGGCGCCTGTCTGAGGAACCGGATAGGTAGGGTTGGCTTAGATCCACTTTTCCGAGCCAGTTGAACTAGCCCTGCATAGTATTTTGTTTTTGGCAGCTTTGGAGGCGCAAACAAACAAAGACCTGATGCGAAATACATTCAACTGAAAATATAATTTTTCGTTGCGCGGAACTTCCACAGGTGCGGCTAATATTACATCATTCGCCTTATGCACGTCATGCCACCGGGCCCATGTTAAGTTGCTATAAAGAAAGAAGTACGGGGCAACCATGGCCTGGGAAGTCTGGCCCGAGTTGGGAAGTGCGAGCAGTTTGGAAGTTTGGAGCAACTGCTGCAAGTAACTTGTCGCTTTCAGGGAAAGTTGTGGCGTGCACGGACTTGCCGTCGGTGCTCTAAAGTAACCGCACACTGACCTCAAGCTTTCATGCTGGTCACGCTTGTGCTCCCCGGCCTGCGCGAGGCAAAACATGTCGTGTTACAAGCACAAATTTCAGTGACGGGATAATTAAATTTAAACTTGCAAATTTGAATGTTCTTCAACCTCTGTCCAAGTGTTTTTGTATGTTGTCGAATGGCATTGCTTTTCTATCATCTTGTTTCACTCAATAAACTAGGGACTTAAAAAACTTTCAATTAAATATTCTTAGACATTGGTTCATTTAAAAGAGATTGGTTTTTGAAATTTCGAAACTTTATTGCGATAAAAAAATAGATTGAGCCAGGATTTATTCCGCTCTGTATTTTCGCTACACTTGAGGCAGAAGCTAGGTCTATCTAATACAAAGAATGACCGTCTTGTGTTTATATGTTTATTTATTCACATATTCATTTATATGTTTCGTGTGACGCTCTTAAGAACAGATAGAAATAAATTAGCATTGGTGTTCTTGATTCAGTTCACTGGTAAATTAATACACTTCTTATTGACTGCATAATCATCGAAGAAAAT
Source organism: Parhyale hawaiensis (assembly GCA_001587735.2). Taxonomy (NCBI): domain Eukaryota; kingdom Metazoa; phylum Arthropoda; class Malacostraca; order Amphipoda; family Hyalidae; genus Parhyale; species Parhyale hawaiensis. Next base: position 14,516,712 of record LQNS02277275.1, on the reverse strand, counting down.
GGTAAAATATTCTTCAGCGGTCAGCAGCGGGTAAAGAACAGGAGGATTTCTTGGCAGTAAATAATTTTCTCCGATTTGGGTTCTTTTTTGAACAGAACAACTTTTCACTTGAGAAAAAATTTCTGAGTTCTATGACATCATCGAGCATCCTGGATACAAAGATATGTATTGAATATGAGCAATATCGATTGCGGGCAAGAAAGAATTCCTTTTTAGCGTATTACGGGAGGAAAGCTTGGCGTTGCTTAGCCCTAGCATGCTTATCGTTCCATAATTCAAGCTGGCAGTAGCAATGCATCCTACATAAGGAAGTCAAAAAGAAAATTATGATCAATGAAGACTGTTATCACCAATTCTTCACTGCCATTTTTGACAGCTGGCACTTTAGTTTGTCAAGATTTTCTTGACATAAGAGTCACAAAATTCATTGTAACCGATAAACAGCTGATTTTGGGCTAATGATTTCTTAACTCCTTGACGTACTAACACGAATATATTTGCAGAGCAGTTCCTGATGTTTGTATGTTATTCCTACCAAGCTGCAAGATTTAAAAACTGAGCACTTTAAGGGATCAAAGACTGGATGAACGAATCCTAATATTATGATTCTGCTCGTTCCTCCGTTAGTTAGCTAGTTACTTAGTTAGTACGATTGGGACGCTTTAATAAGCATTAGATAGGGGAAATTTAGGGCATCCTTGAGGTACCCTTTCTTGATACACCTAAGAAGAGATCAATAGGAGATACTTTCAAGTTCGAATTTAAGTTGCTACTGCTCGCAGATCTAAGGTAAAAGATTCACTGCCTGACTTCGAACATTTTTCTGCCCTCGTATACATAATACAGGTCCGAGGGCATCATAATTGAGAGAAAAGCGCTTCGTTTGTTTTGTAGATTTCCACAGGTTCCTTTAGTATGAGATAAGGGAAAATTAGGATGAAACTGGTCTGAGACATCACTGAAGAACATCGTTTCCAGCTGCCCCGTGGAATTTCCTCAGGTTCCAACTAGTGGCAATAATTTGCCAAAGTGAAACTGCTACGCTTATTTTGTTTGATATTTTAAATCGAAGAACAAGCGGCACCCTTGCATGGCGGATGCACGCATCAACAACAGCAAACTCGAGATCTCTAGTGTGTCAGTGGAAATAAATTGCCCTCACCGTTTATTTTTTGGCCGGGTACGCTGATAATAATATGAGGAAATTTAAAAGACGGACCCATGCGCTCGATTGCGTTGTCCTTCACCGTCGAAAGCTCTAAAAGAAGCAGAAAAAGAAACGAGCTTAGAAAAATTACTCATTTAATATTGTTCAAAGTACGTAATGTGTGGATGGATTTACTTAATGTTTCAATAAGTTGATATTGAAGTATTTGATTGTATTTAGAAACAACAGGAATGAAGATCATGAATTGATAACATATAAGAGTTATATAAGAGTTGCGAAACGTTTATAAGAAAACTGTGAGGCCTTTTGCTGCCCCTTAGATGTGACTCTGCGCCGTGGCCTGGTGTTCGTGAATAGTTCCATTTTCTGCTCTGTGCTACTTGAGCTTGAAATTATGTCAATGAGCTTTATTCAAAGCATATTTGCTCTGGAATAATTGGGTTACCGATGAAACCTCTAGCCCCGCTTTGTTGTACTGTATAGATGAAGTTATGTTGTGCACCGAAATTGATACTAGCAACAATTTCTGAAAGAGGATATGATAGATGTTCAAAAAGTACTCTAGGATTGTTGGAAAAGAAGACACTTTTTCAGACTCAAGAAACGCACACGAATCTGTATCAAAGTCGTCATCCAATTGGGCCCCCTCACGCTCGTCCTAGCGGATCTTCCACTGTCGGAAGCAGCACCGGAACGGCTCTTTTGGGATGGTGTGCAGCTGGTCCGGGGCATTCCGCATGATTTCTTCACTGGACTGAAATCTGGTCCTTTTCAGGGCATCTTCTATTCGAGAAGACACTGGGAGCCACGTTAGGAGAACAGAGGCGGGATGCACAAACGCCCTGTAAAGTTTCGGTAACGTAAACTGTACAGTTCCTTGAAGAAGTGCCGATATCGCTGCTAAGATTTTGTCACTTTTCTTATAGTGATCTTCACAATGTTATGATCGAAGTGCTTTTAATCTGCCTAAGTAATAGACAAGAAAATGACTGAAATTTTCAATCGAGGAGTGTAAATGTAAAACTTCAGCATTTGCACGGTTGCATTTATACCTGCAGCTGTACAGTTACGATGCTTGTAACTTTCACGAGTCGTTTGAGCATCCGGCCCCTGGCATTGTGCCTGACAAGGCTCAATTGCGTAGTGATTTGCCAAATAGTTGTAATAATTGTAAAGAATGGGCAGGTGAGTAACCGCAGATGCGCTTTGGTTTCCACAGGTCTGGGGTTACGGAGAGTCATGGAGGCGGCGCACAAATTCTACGTAATACTCTTTGGTGATTGTTTGGTCACGTCATGCCTACTTATGATGGACCTTACAAATGTAGTCCAAGAAGACTGTCAGTATTACATCATAACACTGACACGCTGAGGAGCGGTCTAATTTTATCTTGCATCGAAGATATGTTCCTGTGTCACCAGGGTCCTTACTTGGTCACTGACGATCTCATTTCCGGATGTTTAAGCTCTACCTGACCGTGCTGCACTCCCACTGATGTTGGTTATGCTCTTCGTTATTTATATTTGTTGTGCCCATTGCTTCAATCCAGATGGCCAGTTGGATCTTGCCGATTGATTCTATTTGGGAAGCGCCAAGCTTTGCTCAAAATTTGATGCAGCAGTTGTTCAAGTGATTCTGTCATTTGTATAAACCGAAATCCGATGGTCACATACATTTCCTCTGATTGGCAGTATACAGTCGACTGACACCCAATCGGCAATTTATGGGCATTTATCCGATATTATTCGTTTTCGATCACTAATTACTCGTAGGCAGCCGATAAGTATCAATACATTTCCTATTTGATAGTTTCTACAGGCAGGGCGACATTCAGGCATGAGCGCCTGGATGGCCAACACACGTGAAAAAAGTTACCATTGACTACTTTTGTGTACAAGTCATATTAAAGATTATTCAATTTGCTGACAAAGACTTATTCATCCTTTCTGCATAACGTGGCTATGAGCTGAGAGTTTTCCAAAATCCCCACTGTACGCCTAACCCTTATCATTGTCAAACCTTAACTCGTTCGGGTACACACTCCCAAACTTAAAAAAATTTTTTTTACCAAAACAAGAGCTTTACTCGTTATTATGACAATCAAAGTAAGTCAACAAGACCCCACGATATACTGAAGCACTTTCACATGGCATGGATTCATGCAAATATGCACAGTGCTAATAGTGATAGTATGATGAGTTTGATGTATCTCCTACAGAAAATATCCTTCGAAATTTATTAAAATTTCGTCTTTACGACCGAGCCAGCTGCCAGTGCCATTTTATGGCCCCATATGGCATAAAAGTAATAGTGATGGAGCAGTCGAGTGCCTTCGATCTGCCGCAACCCGCATCTTTTGAATCCTATTAGCTGCAAATTGGTCGAGTGTGCCTGAGTGCCAATTGAGTTCGAACAATTCCCTGATGTTTCCACTGCCGCAGAGGCAAACTCTCTTCTTAACCCTTTCTGTACTGAAACTTCTTTGCATGCTGATAATAACCCAAATAAATATAATAACTCAAAACATCTTGTTTGTATTCTGAAACTGTCATGGCGTCTCCACGTCTCTGTGTAGCAAAATTCATAAAAAAAAGTTTCAGCAGGTTTTCGTTAGATTTATTTTTAAACCAGTAAAAAGAGACGTGTACTTTCTACGAGTATGTAAAGATTTCTTGCAACTGTTGTTGAGCGTCAGTGAGCGAAGATATCAATGTTCTTCATTACAGGTCTGGGTTGGGCATAGCAGGAAAACATTCATTTGACTGTTCTTGGACGGTCAAAAGATAAATAGCAGATAACTGAATTTGCCAAAACGATTAGAGGTTCTTTTGAACTGGATAGGTCCTTTCAGTGTCGCTATAAGCTTGAATTTATTGAGAACTTCAGTCAGTGTTGTTGAGCAGCGATGAGTTCGATGCCTCAAGGATAATAACTTCTTGGGAACAACGCCTGAAGGTCAACCCAAAGCATCGAAACTGATACTCAAAGGTGTGTTGTAATCACAACCCATTAAGGCTACAGCAATCTAAATGATTGCTATAGTAACCCGAAATGCGGTTGCGACCGCGTCATCTATCGATGAGCGGTGTGCGCTCAATAGTATTGAAATTCTATATTAATCGTTATTTCGTCTACGGAAGCTCGAAGTAAGTTAACTTATTTAGTAGGGTAGGCTCCTGAATTTTTTCGTTATCCAATTTTATGATTCTCTCCTTCCCAGTTGGAAATGGATGTTTCTGAGCGATTGCCTGTTTCACTATAACCCACGTCGCAATCATCGTAATCGCTTTTTTGGGTCACGATTGGGACACGCTTCGTGAGCGGCGGGATCGGACGCGTAGCACAATTAAGCCTGAATTAGTGATTACAACACGCCTCAGGACTGAAATTCTGGACATGTTGAAGAGTATAGTTTATCTCGATGGATGTGTTAAATACAGTCTTTGCCACGACAGCGACATTCTTTAACTGTTGCTTGTTGCTTTAACTTGCAAATTCTCGTGCTCTTGTTACCACTTGCATCCTTAGAGTGCTACTACTTTACAAGAGCTGGGAAATTTGCTCGTGAGTCACGGTCGAAACTGCAGATTCTAATACGGTTTTGCTGCAGTAAGTTTGCGGCCTAACCTATAGTAGGTGCTATGTTTAGGTTCGATTAGGTTAAAGTAGGTTGGGCTAGTTGAGAATAGGTTAGGCTAGAGATGGATAGATTTGGTTCAGCTAGAAAAGGTACCAAACCTAACATGCGGGTAAACATATTATCCCTAAATCTCTGCTCTCAGGTAGACAACCTACTACACCGGCACCTGTAACATTTTGCCGTGTTGCAGGTTTTGTAATGGGCACTACCACTTGTGGTCCTTTTGTATGAGACTTGTGGTCATTAATGCTTGACATGAGGTATAGAACTTGGCCATCAGTGTTTCGGCATTTGGAAAACCTTCTAAAACATTAGAAGTGACTTCCTTAGTGTAGTCGTACGTTGAGGGGAAGAATCCAATGCGATTAGTTATGAATCATCCGTAGGATTGAGTGTCTGATTAAAGACTGAAGCGAGATCCAAAGTGGCTAATTAGCGTTCAAGTTCAAAGCTTGGGATAAACTAAGGCCATTGTGCTGCATAAAATAAGCAAGTCCGATACGAATTACGCGCATGAAAGAAGTAATCGCGGCTGCAATAATCTACTTGCAAGCCTAATACTAAATTTGTGATCTTAGTGCAGTTGGAGGGGTAATGTGAGAAGTGAGGTAACCAAGTGAATCCAGAGAGAAGACTTACGAGATTCTCACGGGGCTTACTGCATTTGTGTCGTATAGTTAGTGCATTACAATGAAAGGTGTTCTCGTGAGATTACTGCTCTCGATCAATTGGCGTATTGAAATTAAATGGATTTCATGAATGTTTCTGAACTTCCGTAATTTGCATACTGATATGAAACTAATTTTCTGTTATGCTTACTGCACTTGCGTAATAATGACATTTATATTAAGGCGATGCTTATAATAGAATTACTGCACTAATGCAATTACCCATCGAACTCTAGATGTAAAGTTTATGTTGTCCTAGAGAAATGCATGATCTGTGAGCCAGCACCCAGAGGACAGATCGGAGTCCCGTCCAGAAATTTGTCAGAGGTTCGTCCAGCGCTTCTGTCTTTTGTTTTCTTGAGTCCAGGCGGGCGGAATTCATTTCATTTTCACGCATCCATCCTTGAAATTCTGCGAACATAAAACATGCATAAAATTCTAACCGGAGGCGGCGTTCCTCATGGGAGACCGCCAAACATCAGCCAGCTATGATCAAAAATTCATTCGATTTTGGTACGCATCAAGTCGGCGGAGCCCCGAGAACCCTGGCTCGAGACGCAGGCGGCTCTATAGTCAAAAGTGGAAATTAAAGAAGACGCTGGGCAGCGCCGGGACAGAAATTGAGATTCTGGGTCACAAAATTTCGATTATGTCAGTTGATGTTGGATAGAAATTGTGGAGAAAGGGTGCAGTCACGATGACGATTTCCCAGAAACAAAGAACTAAAAAACTGTGATCACTAATAGAAAATATATCCTACCCAGCCAGAAAAGAAGAAATAAATGTGCGCACGGAAAAGTAACAAATTTATAGAACAATAAAGTGTTGTGGAAAATTTGTTTTGTGTTGAACACGATTTTATGACTCTTACGTTATCAAGCACTGAGTACAGAGGGCGCCGCCATGTCACTAAGGCACCCATTACTTTAAGAATATTGGATTTAATGGAACAACCAGCGGCGTTATCCTAAAGTCGATCATTCAGTTAACCTTTTTCAGACCGAACTTTTCGCTTTAAAAAGTATTCTTTCAATGGTGTCTGTATTTAGGAATCTCTTTCTAGTTCATGGGCATATTTTCGAAGGAGTTCTCCAAATATTGAACTTCATTTATTTCTTCATAAAATGGAGTTAACTCAAATGAGAAAAGAACCACTTTCAGTAGAAATTACCAAAACGTGTCTATCTTATTTTGCACTTCCTCATTTGTCAAACTTCAAACATTTAATGATATAAACCAAGTTGTGTATTGCATAGTTTGCTTACCAATGAAGTTGCCAATATTGTGAAGCCCTGCCGTATATTTGTTACAGTTAATTTCATCTGATAAGATATTTATACTGGAATTGAAGCATCTATCACGCACTCGCTACACGTCGACTTATTCCTTGTTAGAAACAGAGGTGTGCTCAAATGGTTCTGTGTAGCACACGCTTCATGGGGATAAAGTGAAACTACACATTTTCTTATCATCATTCATAACAATATTCATCTTTTATTAACTCATAGGCTGAAGAATTAACATTGTATATATTTATAGAATTAACGTGATGAAGATGGGCGGCAGAAATTATATCTAGTGTAAAGGTGCCTTCACCAAGAGATAATTCCATTGGCTGTGGAGCATAAGTGTGCCAGGACTGGAACCGAGCTTGAAACAGCCTTTAAATTATCACTCATGGCGAGCGAGCTTTATTTTCTTGTAGTGTAAGTTGTTACAGTGGTGCATAAATATGATGCCTATGAATAATGCCACTTTCTCACTAGTGAAAGCAACTGTTTATCTAAAATCGAAATGATAGCTGAAAATGACGATTTTCAATATAAAAAAGTAAATAGTTAGGCATGGAATTTATGAACATAGTTCTGCACTAGCAAAAGTTCATCAGAAAAAAAAAACCTTCACAATTCATACGAACAATAGGGTACATATAATCGGCCCAAATTAACACCTGGGGGAAAAAACTGGCAAGAATGCATACAACCCTTAATCACATCCTGGTGCCACATTAACTTAATTTTTTTTTTCAATTATTACTTCCTCGGAAGTACAAACACAAGATAGCACCAGATCTCCATGCTGAGGCAATTATTTTTATTTATTATATACTTCATACCATTCTCAAGCATGAAACTACGCTGGTCTAAACTCGATGATCGGTATATCTTCCTCGAATTGAGCATTCATTGGAAGTGTTAGAGTTCACCGGTTGAACTAACGAAGTTACTTGAAGTTACAGTTAATTAATAGAAATATAAGAGAGCTTCTGAAAAAGAGGTAGGTAAAGAAAATAGCTAAAAATCAAAGGAAAAAACTTTCAAAGACGGCCACTCCCAATAGATTACCTGATGCTTAATTTTAAAACTAGTTAAGGTGAGGCTGAAACGTAAAACTGGATGGTATCTTAATTATATCTCTCATGAATTAACCCACTTCATTCGTAGGAATATCACAGTTTGAAATATTGTACACAGATCACGGTATGAAACAAAGGTTTAGCTATTCCTGAGAAAACGGGTATTGATCGCTCAGATTTTTTTTTTTTTGCAATTTGAAATAATTTTTCAAAACCATAATGGAATATTGAATATAAGCCTGGTCATATAAGAGGCGCAGTTGCAAATTCTTGCTATCATTTTTTTTTTTGGGCTGGGTACACTATAGCAGTCAACGATATTAGCACAAACATTACCAATCATTTTCAGAGCTATGAGATAATGTACGGTGGTAGTATCTATATCAGATAAGTTCAAGAAATTAGAGCAGTTATAACAATTTCTACACTTTTACAGCAAAATGTACAACCCGTATTGCCCTGGATCACTTGTTTTCAAATATATTGAATTTCAATGCATTTCACCAAGTCATCTTATTCGAATAACGAAGTCCACAATATTCACAAAATCAATAAAATTCACGAATCCGCAGCTCTACACGTTTACAACATGATGGTATAACAATGGTATAACAATGGTATAGCAATGATGATATAACAATGGCACAATCGGGCTAAGCTGATCGTTCGTGGGCACTGGGCAGTGGGACGGAAGCAGTCTTTTTATTTTCTCCTTAACTAATTCTGAAAGCAAACCGTCCCATTGAGTGTGCAATCAAGACTTACCAATAAATAAGCGTGCATGCAGATAAGAGTTTTAGAATTAGGTGAATTAATGATAAAAGTAACATTTTTATAGAATTTTACCTGTTTTATGCATGTGTGAATGGCAATAAAAATGAGCAATGGCTTAAAGCTTGTAGAAATGATGAAAAAGATGTATGGAAAAATTAATTACGATTTCTTAATCTTTCATACGGTAAACATTACTCAGCATTTGCTGAAAGATAGCAAAAATACAGTATGAAGAGAATAATTTTTTATACGCATGAAATTATAAAATACATCAAACTGCAAAGATCACTAAACAATTTTGGAGGAAAGTTTAAGTTTTCCATGTTCATCAGTCAGTCTATCGCCAATTTCCCGAAGGTGAGCTCGAGCAGCGAAGAGAACGATCAGCTCTGCAGGGGATAGAAATCTCCTGAAATATTGTCCTTCTTTCCGACCGAGTTGATAGAAGATTCGTGAAAAAACACTTTCTGATATGGCGTGATTGAAAGGTTTTCCAGTTTTAGACATTGTTAACCTTCGAGTGACTGGAGTGTATTTTTCACCGACTAGTTTTTTACTTATATAGTTTTTATGTTCGGCACTAACTAGAAAATTAGCCTTGGGAATAACAAAGACATTGTGTATTCGATAAGAGCCGCAGATCGCTATGCAGCCTTGAGGAAATAACTGAAATATCTCACAGCAGAATAGAAATATTTTTTAAGCAGTCTAATCTGCCTTGCAGTATCACAATTGACTAGAAGTAGTACAAAATTTTACTAGTGCATCAGAGACACAATGTCTATATCGCGCCGAACTATTCCTGTGGTTTAACACAGGCTCGTGCGCAACTAGGGCGCAAAATACGTCTCGTTTCAATTATCAATGATTTTTGTCTCTGCTTTCCTGCCAGTAGGTCTCAGATTTTAAGGGGTCAGTGTCCTACTGACAGGAAAAAAGCACAAGTTGTGCGTCTCCAATCCCCGGGCACGGCTGAACGCTTTTACTCAGCTACGCCGCATAGGGGAAGGAAACGAAAAACAAGAAGGTAGAGGTCTAGCGGGAATAGGTCGGCCACCTCGATCAGCGGCCAACCTCCCGAAACAGAAGGGGAAGCATTAAGAACCTACCTAACTTTACAAAACTAACCTCGTCAGCAGGAACTGTGGCAAGCTGCTATATCCCCTGCGGAGAAGGCACTAGGGACCCTTAGGGTTGTGAGACCCAAATATATTGTGGCAGGGAAAGTGTCCGCCAAAATATACCCCTGAGGGCGCGTCACAACTGAAAACTTATGCGGTAACAAATATTTTGTGATTTCCTTATCTTACCTTCGATGGAATAACTGGAAAATTGCAAAAAATAGAATCATCAGCGGAAGTAATTTGGTAATTAAACCTCATCAAAACTCCTGTCGGATATTTGACAGTTTTTCTAGTAAAAGTTAGCAACCCTTGCAAGCCTAGTAAGTACAAAGCTTTTGGAGATCTTCATGATTATGTTCCCCATGTGAATTCAACTGCGACATTTTCATGCAGCGATATCTGTCCTAGCTTCATAAATATGAATATGACTTCTTATTATTGCATTTAACGTGAAATTCTTTTTTTCTTTCCCGACGTTATGAAATTAGCCATTAAATGCAGCTTCAATTTCGAGTCAGCAACACAACCTCGCTTAATGTATGATACTTGTGTTTATGGTCACCGCTGCAGGACCCATAAACATCGCTACAGTAATTTCACTGTAAAATAGGGGCAAAATATGATCAAATGTATGCTAAAGAGCTCTTCTTTTTGTCGAGTCTGAAAATTTTTGCTGTTGGATTATCTGGACCAGGTCTTAAGAGTTTTGCCAACACTGTATAGTAGCAAGCTATGGAAGACGTCTGGATGCAGTGATTGCGAATAAGAGCTTTTCAATCATTCATTGAAATGAGGAGGAATAAATTTAGCCATGTGCAATAAATTTCCGGCATTCAATAAAGATTTTGTAGAAATGAATATTTTTCAAACTTTGTCAGTGTGTGTCTTTTGGGAATACCGTGGTAACTTTTAAAGCGCTAATTAGCAAAACAGTCTCGCGTTGCATAAGAAATTCAAATATTATGAAAGGAAAAGGTATGACTAATAATTTATAAATACATCAATAAATAAATACGAAGTGCTAAGTATTTCACAGCATTGATGAATAAGAATGCAGATAATCCATCTGCAATCATTATATTGAGTTACTGTTAATTAATTGCGTTTATTTTTTCAAGTATCTGCTGTTTTTACCGTCCCCTTCTGACTGGGCGCTAGCTGCGATCCAAAACAATAAACCCAGCATCGTGACTCTCCACACGTGAGCTGACGTAAACAACGTAACCTGGACTTCGTCCAAAGACGCAAAAGGCACAATTATTAAGGTATCCTCCTCCGATATTTAATCGTCTCCATGGGGAGGGGGGGGGGGGAAGG
>LQNS02277275.1:14484722-14497623 GCA_001587735.2 Parhyale hawaiensis | reverse complement strand
GATATCAAAACTGTAGAGTTCAAAAATTTGCTGGATTCACATTTAAGAAGAATACCAGATAGACCAGCGGTCAGCGGTTACGTGCACTGTGGAGATAATTCGCTGCTGGCTCTCTCTTTTGTCGCAAACTGCGACACCACAGAAGACACCTAGCAGAGTGACTCCACACACGTGGGGTGACGTGAACAACGTCACCTGGACTTCTTCCGAAGACTCTCAAGGTTCGTAAGGTTCGTTCCTTATCTTACCATCGAGGAAATAGCTGGAAAATTACAAAAAAAAGTCATCAGCGTAAGTAATTTTGTATTTAAACCTCATCAAAACTCCTGTCGGATATTTGACAGTTTTTCTAGTAGAAGTTAGCAACCCTTTCAAGACTAGTAAGTACAAAGTTCTTGGAGATCTTCATGATTATGTTCCCCATGTGAATTCAACTGCGACATTTTCATGCAGCGATATCTACCCTAGGTTCATAAATATGAATATGACTTCTTATTATTGCATTTAACGTGAATTTTTTTTTCTTTCCCGACGTTATGGAATTAGCCGCTAAATGCAGCTTCAGTTTCGAGTCAGCAACACAACCTCGCATAATGTATAATACATGTGTTTATGGTCACCGTTGCAGGACCCATAAGCATCGCTACAGTGATTTCACTGTAAAATAGGGGCAAAATATGATCAAATGTATGCTAAAAAGCTCTTTTTTTGGTCGAGTTTTAAAATTTTTGCAGTTGGATTTATCTGGACCAGGTCTTAAGAGTTTTGCCAACACTGTATAGTAGCAAGCTATGGAAGACGTCTGGTTGCAGTGATTGTGAATAAGAGCTTTCCAATAATTCATTGAAATGAGGAGGAATAAATTTAGCCATGTGCAATAAATTTCCGGCATTCAATAAAGATTTTGCAGAAATGAATATTTTTCAAACTTTCTCAGTGTGTGTCTTTTGGGAATACAGTGATAACTCTTAAAGCGCTAATTAGCAAAATAGTCTTGCGTTGCAAAAGAAATTCAAATATTATAAAAGGAAAAGGTATGACTAATAATTTATAAATACATCAATAAATAAATACGAAGTGCTAAGTATTTCACAGCATTGATGAATAAGAATGCAAATAATCCATCTGAAATCATTATATTGAGTTACTGTTAATTAATTGCGTTTATTTTTTCAAGTATCTGCTGTTTTTACTGTCCCTTTCTGAGACTTCGTCCGAAGACGCAAAAGGCACAATTATTAAGGTATCCTCCGAATCCTCCGATATTTAATCTTCTCCATGGAGAGGGGGGGGGGGGAAGGGGTGGAGGGGCGGTACCGCTCGCTTTGAGAACCGCAAGCCAGCTTTGAATATCTCTACTCTTCTCAATAATAACTTTTCTGTAGAGGCCTTGCATCACTTACCATTGAGTGGTTTCAAACAAGCACCTACATACATATAAACATGCTAATACACTTGCAATTATTGTACCTGCTGTACTGTAAACAAGTATTTCTTTACTTGTTTCCTAAATCTTGCCGGAGGTTGAATCTTCGTCGCAGATACGTACATACCACTGTACTCTTGCGTAAGTGAGACATAGCAAAGCTTAATAATAATTAATGTTATGTCCACTGTGTTAAACACGATGCATGATTCCTATTTACTTAGCTATATAAACTGTACACGGTGGCCACACACACATCTCGCTTATACAGGCTGCCTGTGTGTATCGTTACTGTAAGTGTGCCTGCATTCCCTTACCTCAAACTGCACAAAGTTTTTGAGATTTTGCAAGTAACTCCAAATCTTTTAAGGGCTCACAGCTCGCTTTAAACATCCCGACCAAAGCTCAGCCTTGAAACGCAGCACTGGCTGAAAGAGTAAGCCTCAAACGTCTTACATCCTGTGATACGAGAGCTGGTGAGAAATATAATTTACGCAGCTGAACATGAATAATGCTTGACAGGGAAGGGTTCGTTCAAATTTGCAGTAATGCTCAGTCATCTTTGGCTTGTTTCAGTGATATGATTACCTACGCCAAGGAGGTTATGTTTTAGTCGGGTTTGTCTGTCTGTATGTATGTTTGTTTGACTGTCTGTCCGTTTGCCTGTCTGTCTGTCACAAAGATAATTCAAAAAGTTATAGACGGATTTTGACGAAAAATACAGGGATTGTTAGGTATGTTAGGAGGAGTCAATGGTTAACTTGGGGTGAAGATCCGTCCATCCGTTTGTTTGTTTGTCTGATTCATTCTTCTCAATATCATAACTTAAAAGTTTTAGAAGGATTTTTATGAAATTCATATGAGTTGTTAGGTATATCACAAAAAGTAAATAACCAATTTTTTTTGTGATGATCCGTTTGTTCGTTCGTTTGTTTGTCCCTCTTTTTAATTTTACGCTTGTTTGCACAATAACTAAAAGAAACTAGAGCACTCTGAGAGCGCATACCTTTGCCAAGCGAGGCAATGGTAGCAAAAAATACAAATTGGCTCTGAAACCATGATTTTTTTTTGTATTAACTCCAAAATCTGATTATTTGTGCCTTTTGATAGTAAGAACAGCTTGTGCAATTATCTTGAAGATCCGTTCATAACTTTTTGAGTTATGCTGCTAACAAACGTTATGACAAACATGAGTCAAACATACAAACGAACGAACCGATCTGCACCAGAATTTAATCATTTATGTCTCTCAACATTACTAACAACCAATATGATTTTCATAAAGATCCATTTATTATTTTTTGAGTTATTGTGCGAACAAGCATAAAATTAAAAACAGTGACAAACAAACGAACGAACAAACGGATCATCACAAAGTTTGGTCATTTACTTTTTGTAATATTCCTAACAACTCATATGAATTTCATAAAAATCTGCGTATAACTTTTTGAGTTATGGCATTAAGAACAATGAGGCAGACAAAAAAACAAACGGATGGACGGATCTTCACCAACAGTTAATTATCTGTTCCTACTAACATACCTAACAATTCCTGTAATTTTCGTCAGTCAGAATGACGGCTTTGTTCTTTTTGGCTCCCAAGCAACAAGGTAGAAAAAAGGAACTAGCAGAAATCTAACCACGACAGTCTCCTTCCCACCGCTTGGTATACTTAGCCCAGTAGAGTAGTGAAAAACGAAGTTCAAGTGTGGAGTCTTCCCTGCGTGGGCAGCATCATCTCTAGTGCAGATATTTTAATTGAAGAAAAAACTGTGGAGCATAGATAAAAAACAAAGCAAATGGAATCTGACTAAAGTGAGACACTTGGTACATTCACCCAAAAAATAAAAACATATAAAGAAATTAAGTACATACTGCTAATGTTTTACTTGTGAAGGACTGAGAGCAATAGGATGTCAAAGAGAAGATTTTCATCTCCCAAGCTCAACAGTAAGCCGTCAGGAAGTTTCTGGCAGCATGTCATTTATATTCAAGACATTTATTTGTTGCTAGTTTAAAGCTCAAATTTTTTCCTGTCTCATCCACTTGTTGAGCAACGGTTGAATTTTCCTCTACCTAATCCTGGAGATGGAGACGTAGAAAGAACTAACCAATTAAGCAAGCAACTAACCAACTGTGTATCCACTGTATAACAAACAATACGCAGTTTGCTGGTTACTTAATTGGCCCCTTCGCTTCGATATTAAAGATATGACATGAGAAAATTTATCTGTGGATCACCAAGGGGATGAGATAATTTGGGTTTCAAATTAACAGCATATAAGTTCTTGAATATGAAGCCCCTTCCACTAAAAAAGCAGCTGAATTTTTGGCGTCTTTTTCTATTCTGTAAAACAACTGCTGCTCGCGGTGTTTCACATGTTATATATTTACAGTCCGTATTCGTTAATAGTACCATATGTGTTTTTGAGCGATTTCTGTTTGATTATTCATCTATTCTTTTTAGTCTTTCCCACTTGATAATAAAATGCCTTCACTGCCAGAGAATGCTGTTTACGGGCACAGTTGACTCTTGGAGTAAATTACCACTGGGGCGAGCGCTTTCGCTGATTCCTACCGGAGCCTCTGTGCCTCTTTGGCTGCTTGGAGAGGAAGAAGGTGCGAGGCAGCAGGCTCATGCTCTTCTTCAACCGTACAAGCTGGGTATACTGTCCACGTCTACTCAATGAGCTTCTATTGGGAGGAGCAAGCCCAAGCACTCTCTGAGCGAGTAAACACATAGCTTTGTCACGTGATCGAAGCTGGCGTTTGGAGTCCTTAAAGTGGCTGAAGTGGCTGTGGTCAGCACATATAATTAAAGACGATATAGACAGGCAGTTCTTCAATATTTTTGCAAAGACAATCGAGTCTGAAGATTTATATCCCAGAGCTCACCCTGTTACTTTCATCAGATGGTATACAGGATACATGTTTCCTTTACATACTTCCATCCGCTCGGAATTTCGTCGATGGTATATGGCTGCAAAAATTTAAGCTCAGGACTCCTTCCTATCTAGGCTGCGTGAGGCAATGCCGCTCTCCGATTGGATATGCCACCCAGCCAGTTTAAGGGAAAAGTTTACTCGCAACGCTCCCGTAGGATAAATAGAGAGAGTGCGCTCCTCTCTATTAGAACCTCCTTGCGTCTACTAAATGTTAGATTTTCAATTTCCAGAAAAGGTGATTAATAAAGCACTTGGTATCCTATATACCAATCCCTCTGAAATTTCCGTCACGGCTTGAAAGTCAATTTTTTACTCTCAGTGCAAAAATTTGCTAGCGCATTCCGCGAGCTGGGGTGTGGGTTACCGGTGCTACACCGCGTAACACCGGAGACCCAGCCAGCCGCAACCCGTGCCGCAATCATAGCTCAAATGGCGACGGCAACACGGGTTACAGCGATATAGGTCGCCGATCACGAAGGTCGATTTTGAATAAAAGGAGCACTAAATTTATTCAGATTCGTAATAAATAAGCTCTTTACACCAAAATAAGTAAATAAGATCAGTTAATTGAAACTTTAATTCACAATATTTCGAATAAAACAGAATTTCATTATCCTTGAGCTTACATCGTCCGTCGGTAGATGGCGTTCTCACAAACACTTTTTCGGTTACGGTAACTTTTTTCAGGTTGCGGTAGCCCGGATTTGACGTGATTGCGACTCGCTCTTGGTTGGTACAGATGTTGAGCGGACTATCTCACTGCTTCGTAGAACTGGCTGTTTTAATCACTCAGCCAGGTTACATGCCCCAAAGGTAGGCAGATACTGCCAGCGACGGTGACTGGAGGTGGGTGTTTTTCAGTGGAATATTTACTCCAAGAGTTGGCTCCACATTTAAATTTTAAATTTTCATTACTTTGCTGGGCTTTGATATACCATCTTCGGTAGCTATGATACCGTTGTGTTAAATTACGTCACCCAGAAGTTCTTTTTTGCCTCATTGTCTGTACACTTCATACACTGAAGAATAGTTATGTCCGATATCAGTGTATCATTTTGTGCATACGTTTGTACACAACTTCATAATTGTGACGTCAAGCCAATCAAGGAGGCTTAATATAAGGAGGGAGACAGGAGCCTCGCATGTAAAGCTCAAGTTTCGGGTGTGGCTTTCAGGTGTGGCTGCTGCCAGTCGCCGTATGCACCACATATTAGTATATCAGTGTGTCTGTTGCTCCCCCGCAAAACTTCTTGCGTTTGCGCCCGCGTCACTTCCACCAATGAGATTCAAAGTTGGAACACAAGCTTACCAAATTTTTTGCGGCAGGGCTCCCTCTTACCCTATTAAAGCTCCTTGAAGCCAATAGTGTCACTCCTTTTCCAGGAAGGCCCCTTGGGTAATCCAATAATCGATTCCACAATAGCGTCGTATGTGCGAGGGACGCAGTGTGCGTCGGGATTTTTTATTATATAAGCGTTTGTAAAATTGTTCAATTGCAGTTTATTGTGCTTTTCATGTATATAGAACACTCTAGTTTATAACCTGTTGTAATGCATAGTTTTCTTGGTGAATGAAAATCGTCTATTTTTTTAAACTTATGCGAGGCATATGGACTCGTGCAAAGCATTCGCTTTTACCTCGGTAAATATTTTTCGGACGATTTCGCCAGTTCTTTTTATGGCACTGGAAATCAAGCTGCAATACAATACATCAAATCAGCGGTCTATTATTTTCCTTATTTATGAAATTAACTGTATGAGTAGTTCTAATTTAATGTAATAAATGATAAACAATAGGCGGGAAGGTCTTTGTGAAATAGAAAAATCAAGCCGTCCCTGCCGGCCTCCTTTGTTTATTCACATGAGTGACGTCAGAGTCCCGGCGGTCGCTGATTGGCTGAAATTGTGGTCAGAGTCACAGCGGTCGCTGATTGGCTAAAATTGGCCAACCGGGTGTGTGCTTAGATCTGACCTTAAAACTGTGCTGTCTGGCAGCCAAAAGGAATGAGGTTTACGCTCAGTCGCTGCTGTCATATTTGATGGTGGGGCGCAATCGTTAATATGTTGTGGGTGATGAAGTTAGCAATTACTTTGCATTCGTCACTGTAGAATCAGTGTCACATTTGTGAATACACAATGTGAGTCAACGTCAGTCTTTCGGCCGGGTCCCTTATATAGTTATGCATAAGTTTCGAAGCATTAGTTAAGGGGACCGAACCGGTTGCGAAAAAACTTTTCTATTAGTGGAGCGATCTTTCCCAAACTTCAACAAAAGTTGTAAAACGTCAAAACAAACACTTTTTGTTCCTGTCAATTTTCAAAATCTATCTCCTCCCACAATTTTTATGCTAGAGAGTTGCAATTTTTACTCCCGCCAAGGAGGTTATGTTTCCGTCGTGTTTGTCTGTCTGTCCCTTTGTCTGTCTGTCACCAAGATAACTCAAAAAGTTATGAACCGATATGAATGAAATTTACAGAGATTGCTTGGTATGTTAGGAGGAACTGATGATTAACTTTTAGTGAAGATATGTCCATCCGTTTGTTTGTTTGTTTGTCTACCTCATTTTTCTCAGTGTTTTAACTCAAAAAGTTATAGATGGATTTTGATGAAATTAACATGAGTTGTTAGGCATATAACAAAGAGTAAATGACAAAATATTTTAATGATCCATTTTTTGTTCGTTCGTTCGTTCGTTTGTCACTGTTTTTAATTTTGTGCTTGCTAGCACAATAACTCAAAAAACTATAAGTGGATCTTCTTGAAATTTATAGGGGTTGTTAGTAATGTTAAAAGACATAAATAATTAAATTTTGGTGCAGATCGATCAGTTCGTTTGTATGTTTGACTCATGCTTGTCATAACGTTTGTTAGCAGAATAACTCAAAAAGGTTATGAACGGATCTTCAAGAAAATTGCACAAGCTGTTATTACTATCAAAAGGCACAAATGATTAGATTTTGGAGTTTATACAAAGAAACTTATGGTTTCAGAGCCGATTTGAGTTTTTTGCTACCGTTGCCTCGCTTGGCGGAGGTATGCGGTCTCAGAATGCTCTAGTTGGCAATGCATTCGCAATTCACGTCTCTTTTAAACGACGTAACAACATTTTTGAATTATATTTCAGTTACTGAGATATTTTTGTTTATCGATTTTTTTGACTATTTTCGAATTTCTTCCAAAAAACGAAATATCTGAAAAACTAAATTGAAATTCAAAAATGTTGTTCAGCCGTTTGAAAGAGACGTGAATTACGAATACAATAAAAAAAAAACCCATAGCTCTCTGGCTTCAAAATTGTGGGAGAAGATAGAATTCAAAATTAAAAAAAAAACGAACTTCTCAGGAGTGTTGTTAGAGCCTGCAAATCAGTTTTCTTTGAATAACTCGTTTTCAATATCGAAAATGGGAAAGAAGTACATAAGTCTAACCCGCATTCTTTTCCAATTTTACATATTTGTACCAAGTCTCATAAAAATCGGCAGATAAATGAAAAATAAAAATTGGAATTCTTTGGCGGGAATTTATTGTGGTGAGATTCAAGAATCCGACTAAAAATATTTTTTATTTATGAACCGATTTCGATTAAACTTGGTCGAGATATGTAAAATTGAAAAAGAAGGTGGTTAGACTTATGTATTTCTTTTTTTTTCGTCATAGAAAACGAGTTATTGGAAGAAAACAGAAAAACTATTTTCTTCGTATAACTCGTTTTCTATGGTGAAAATGGGAAAAAGTAGACAAGTCAAGCTCCATTTATTTTTGATTTTATATCGTTCTACCAAGTTTCATGGAGATCATGCGAACAAGAAAAAGTTTTTGAAGTCAAAAATTAAGTGTAAAAAAAACTTTGCCTCCCCCAATTTCACCTACTTAGGGTTACCCTGTCTTCCTAAAATTTTGCATGCGTGTCCATCGGATGTATAGCTACTGCTTAGTGAAAGAAAACGAATATTGATAATATGAAGATTTTCGACCGGTGTGGTCCCCTCAAGTTCGTGGAATACTGCAACAATAATTATTGTCAACCCTACACAGTGATGTTGCTTGCGGTAAGGAGGTGCTGAAGCTTGTTAATTGCCTTCAGTTCTGGACGCGCACTAGTGATGAGGATCTGGAGACTAACAAAAGTTATTGGTACAGAATTAACCAAGCACCGTGGTAAAAGACAAAGTGTATTCACTCTAACTTTTTGTCCGTTTATTTACTGATTTACTTCTTTGTTGTTTCATCTATCTATCCATTTCCTGTCATGCTTGAAGGAAACATATAGGCGAAATTTCGGCCAAGTTGAAGATTGCAGACATCTTGCTCCGCTGTCTGGAAAAACCCGTAGGCAAAATAGACCAGGATGGTAAAAGTGTGGAAGTCTTAGAAGTTAATACGCTTTTTGCTTTGCCATCGTTGATAACCAAGCAATGAAGATACCTACGATTTCTCTCGGCATTGTCTATCAACCCTGATTTTTTGCTTTTTTCCTGCATGAAAACTTTCCCTACTTCTGATTTCATAATGCCTAAGTTGAGTAAATGATCGTCGAAACAAAAGGTACGGTTTTCTTCAGCGCATAGTGCAACTACGCATAGGTGCGAGGAACACAGTCGTTTTATCGGTTTCACTGTAGCAGATATTTTTCATCAGGCACAGCTTTTCCATGAATCATAAAAAATTCCAACTGATGTTCTAAATTATGATCGAGTGTCAAGTGTTCGCAACTGAAATCTACATTTGAGTGGTGCTTGCCTATTTACCTTAAAATGAATTTTTTTGGCTGTCGCCGAAGAGAAAGATGGATTGTGCTACTCCACAAAGTTAAAGCCGAGATGATAATACGAGTTAGCAGCTGCGGCGTATCCCTTATAAGCAAATTAGTAACGAAAGTATGAACACTGAAGAAGCCTCATCATAAGTCCTTCGCTGTCAATTTACTTACTGTAGCATATGCAGGCGCATCTAAAAGTACACTATCCATTCCGCTGCTGCTATTCAGACACCGGCGGTTTCCATTGCTTCTTAGCTGTATTGAACTACATGCATCACAAGAATCAAGCGCATCTTCAAGTGCATAACACTCTCCCTCTGCTATCCCTGCACCGTAAGTTGTTTCTATTGCTCTTTGGCTGTTCTGAACTAATGTGCATCACAAAAATCAAGCACACATTAAAGTGCATAACCCACTTCCCTGCTATCCCTGCACCGTAAGTTGTTTCTATTGCTCTTTGGCTGTTCTGAACTAATGCGCATCACAAGAATCAAGCACATATTAAAGTGCATAACCCACTTCCCTGCTATCCCTGAACCGTAAGCTGTTTCTATTGCTCTTTGGCTGTTCTGAACTAATGCGCATCACAAAAATCAAGCACATATTAAAGTGCATAACCCACTTCCCTGCTATCGCTGAACCGCAGGCTGTTTTCAGTTTACACAGGACGACTCGTACCGAGCAAAACGAGTACCAAAAAGCTGAGCTTTTTTGCCAAGTTTCAAAAGTTTACCTTGAGCGACTCAGCTGCGACAGCCCTGAATATCAATCTCTTTTATAGCTGGTAAAATTTGCACAAGTCTTCTTTGATGGCACATGGATTTCAATTTTTTGCCCGCGGTTGAGAGTTCTTCTTGCAGAACTGGTGTGTACAAGCGGTAAATATGAAGGAATACGAATATCTGGGACTCGTTTAATTGAAAATATAAACATGCAATGTCTGCTGCATGTCGGTGATTCTATAAGTTTTTGATGAAGTTTTTAAAAATTGTAGTCGTGCACTTGAAATGTATATATCATTACTAGAGCCCGGACATTGCTTGAAATAAATGCTTAATGGTTATTCTGCTTGAGCTGCTTTAAAAATGGTAAAATTTTGTAGCGCTTAAAATGCTTGTAAGCACCATCCAAATTTTTGCTAGCGCTTAAAAATGTTTGCTAGCACTTAAATTGTTCCGGCAATTAGCCTACGTTTAAATTGTTCGGCGACCTTTTCTAATTTAGGGAGTTATTGTGTACCTACCTATTAATTTTTTTTTTTATTTTATTGTGCGCAACGAACCAACAACATACGGGAAAGCGCGTCCATAGAGCGTCTTTTTGTGGCCATATTCATGATCAGAATCACCGTGATCATGATCATCTTCTTCACTGAAAAGCACAAGAACGACCAGTGATTTTGTAAACACACCAGAGACGCCATGTCTTTTTTATAAATTTGGATTCCTATCGTATTTACACAAAAGACGGTGAAGAATGGATTTTTGGAAATTGTCATTTATTTTAAAGTCAATGGATAAGTGAACTAGCAGTATTTAACGAATTTTGAACATGTACAGGCATAAAATTAAGAGCTTGGGCACACGTACTCCAAAGTTGCATTGCAACGCAACTTAGTATTCGATAGCGCTTCAGCTCGGACTGAAAGGAATATTAAAATAAAATATAAGGTACAAGTCGTTTTTTGCAGTTTGTACTTTATAACAAGCAGGAATGATGAAGCTTTTAGAAGACATCCTACTTCTGTGTGAGTTTAAAGTTGCAATGACGCACAGTTTTAGCCTGACACTCAAGCAGCATGAGTAGTAGTCACGACAACGAGACGGCCGAAGGGAAAAGTTGCGTGACAGAAAATTTTGCGATAGTGTGTCCACGCAATAGCGAAACTAAAATTCTGGAAGTCAGTAATACAAACAATCATAATTAATAATATTATCAAATTTATCCTTAAATATAAGTAAACATCACAAACCTTGGATTTAAAATTTTAAATTTTTGCTTGTCTACCAGCAGGAATTACTCTTTGATCATGCATGATCAGCCCTCTAGTGAAATCACGATTCGATCAATATTCATCAATGATCGCGGATGATTGCTATCAGAATCACGTCAAAAAGTGGTCACAAAAATGCACGGATCATGCGGAATCAGGTGGAATGATCCGCAAGGTGGTCACAAAAAGACGCCTATAGACACTCCATGCACTTTACGTTGCTCTGCAGCACAACTCTTAAGAAAAGATAGTGTGGCTTCTGTAGCTTTTCACATGAAGGGCCCCATTTTTCCAACAAACTTACAATCTGATCTAAAATTACTTCAGCATTAATGCGTCTAATTCTGAAAAGAAAGAGCAAGGCGAAAATCGCTAATCGTATAGTCATTTTCATTAATATCCATGAAATTATCATTAGATAAAATTGAATGTTTCGGACAAACAGTCCATCTTCAGCAGATTCTGCAAAACAATAAACGAAATATTTACACTACAACGAATCGAAAGTCAAATTTATAAAAAAACTAATCCTAAAATGCGATGCAATTCATTAAGCATTAGAAATTACTAGCTGGAACCTGTGGAAATTCCATACAAGAAAAGCGCTATGCTTCAGCGATATCTCGGAGCCGTATCATCTTTCTCAATTATATCCTATGTAATACTGAAAGAACCTATGCAAATTCAACGGAATAAAACCATTGTTTCTCACTTATAATGCCACCCGACCCCGTATCATGCATACGAAGTGCGAAAATTACACTGCTCAAAATATGTTCCAAGCCTACCTGCCAATCTTCTGTCTATGACCCGGAGAGCAGCTCCAGCTAGAAAGAATGCAAACTTCGTCCTCCTCTCTCTCGAGGTGGTATCCAATATACCGTAATTTTCGTCGTAATTTTACTTTATCTAATTCTGAAAGCGTAACGGTCGTACTAACTAACTAGAGCACTCTGAGAGCGCATCCCTCCGCCAAGCGAGGCAACGGTAGCATAAAATTTAAATTGGCTCCGAAACCATAATTTTCTTTATATAAACTCCAAAATCTAATAATATGTGCCTTTTGATAGTAATAACAGCATGTGCAATTTTCTTGAAGATCCGTTCATAACTTTTTGAGTCTTACTGCTAACAAACACAAATGGTATGGCAAACATGAGTCAAACATACAAACGAAGAAACCGATCTGCACTAAACTTTAATCATTTGTGTCTTTCAACAGTACTAACAACCCCTATAAATTTCATATAGATCCATTTATTATTTTTTTAGTGATTGTGCTAACAAGCATAAAATTAAAAATAGTGACAAACGAACGAACTAACGGATCATTACCGAAATTTGGTCACTTACTCTTTGTTGTATACCTAACAACTCATGTTAGTATCATAAAAATCCATCAATAACTTTTTGAGTTATGGCATTGAGAAAAAGGAGGTAGACAATTAAACAAGCGGATGGACATATCTTCACCAAAAGTTAATCGCCTGTTTCTCCAAACATACCTAGCAATCTCTGTAAATTTCGTCCAAATCGGTTCATAACTTTTTGAGTTATATTGGTGACAGACAGACACGACGAAAACATAACCTTCTTGGCGGAGGTAGCTAAGGAGGTTACGTAGGGAGGAACAAGCACATTATTATTATAACTAGAGGGCCCAGCCGTCAAAAATGACGGCAAAAATTTTGTGATTGGGCTTTTTATTGTTCCGGTTCCCAGTATAGGATTTACAGTAATATACATAGGTCTCATCCTTGTAGGCCTGATCTTCCATT
>LQNS02277275.1:14459773-14483492 GCA_001587735.2 Parhyale hawaiensis | reverse complement strand
ATCAGGCCTACAAGGATGAGACCTATGTATATTACTGTAAATCCTATACTGGGAACCGGAACAATAAAAAGCCCAATCACAAAATTTTTGCCGTCATTTTTGACGGCTGGGCCCTCTAGTTATAATAATAATGTGCTTGTTTCTCCCTACGTAACCTCCTTAGCTACCTCCGCCAAGAAGGTTATGTTTTCGTCGTGTCTGTCTGTCACCAATATAACTCAAAAAGTTATGAACCGATTTGGACGAAATTTACAGAGATTGTTAGGTATGTTTGGAGAAACAGGCGATTAACTTTTGGTGAAGATATGTCCATCCGTTTGTTTAATTGTCTACCTCCTTTTTTGACGGGCCCTCTAGTTCAGCAATGAAATCGCGGATCCAGAGGCTAAGGATCCAGAGGCTGGGGATCCAGAGTCCGGGATCCAGAGGCCGGAAATCCAGAGCTATATTTGTCACCTGTACTCCAAGCGCTGAAATTGTATGGTATCTCAACTTTTTTTTTCAGTACAAGAATTTTCTCCTATCAAACTCTTAACTGCGTGACGGAGAGACGGACCAACATTGGAGCAAGCAAGAGAACAAGGGAGTAAGGGAGCAAGGGAGCAAGAGAGCAAGCAAACAAGCAAGCAAGCGACCAACAACTGTGTTTTATTATATAGTGGATAGTGCGAATACAGAAAAAATACAGACAGGGACAAATACAGAAAACGGAAAATGAATGAAATAGAAATTTAAAAAAATGCGAGGTGAAAAAGAAAATATGATGTGAGGAATTAATTGTTGGCAATGAGAAGGGGGAATGCACTTTGGGTATCGTTTAGAGCAGGTTTGAGTTCGAAAATATACAGACTCGATGATGCGTAGATCTGATCTATAAGAGGTATTTGCCAATATTTTAAAATCATTAATTGTGACAGGGACGCTACAATTTTCTGCATGTAACCTAACTAAAGAGAGCGGAGGGGAACTGAGTGGAAGACCGGTCCTACAACTGCGTCCAGCGTGCCCAGAAATTCTGGTTATGAGGGTACGACAGGTAGAACCTATATACCGCAATTCACAACGTGAACAACTAAATTGATACACTAGAGAAGAGCACATAGCAGGAGGGAGTCTATATTTGAAACGAAAAATGAGCCAGTTGTAAAATTGTTTACCAGAATTGTATGAACTTTGAGTTGTGGGATCTAGCCTATGTCAACTCAGTTTGTTTAAGGACTGAAATTCACCGACAATTTCTAACTGGCTTTTGCAACTGTTGCTTATCTTGAAAATAATTTTAAATGTTCTTACTATTCCTTCACCGAAACTTTCAATTACCAGTTTGAATTTGCAGGCAAATTTCTAGCATTACAGCAAGAAAAAGGCTAATTCCATGATGGGTGTTACTTTTTGTTACCTAGAGAGGAACGCCGAAGGTCTGTGCCTCGAATAAGGCCCGCTTCTAGTTGTTGTCGTGTGGACATAGCTCCAAAAATGTTTGAAATGATTTTTTTTTATTTAAGCGCTTATAATAGGAAAACGTTAGTGCTCATTTTGCTTTGCATTTTTTCCCTCCGAAAGTACGATACTTATATTCGTCAACATAAGCGCTTATACTTGCTTATATTTACTGCTTAAAGCGCTTCAACCGTTGTTGCCCAATGTCCGGGCTCTAGTCATGACGTATGTTTTCTGCCATATTTAATGATAATTACCTGCACGTACGTACGTATTACTTCACAGTGCTCGAAAAAGTACGAACGGTAACGAGCAATTGAATTGTTTCCTCAGTTTAATATTGTTGTGCCCTACTCTTCTCATGAACAAGCTGCGCAGCTACGCGGCATATTCGTTGCTCCTCGACCAAGATAATCAATTGACTTTTACCCTAAGTTATCAAATACTCATGGGAGCAATAAAAACTACTTGTGTCCAACTCACGCTCTGAGTCCTTACGACTGATCTTTCTTAATTAAGATTCGAGTGAAGTGAAGATACCTGGACTAGACTTTTCATAAGTTTCTGCCGTTTCATTGCGCTGTAACCTGCATACAGAAACATGGACAAATACAGAATTGTCAGAGAAAGAAAACTACGAAGAACTCAATATAGTCTGGCAAGCCATCAGTTAGTTCGGGCTGCGGGGTTCGTTCATCGACCGCAAGCACTTACTCACATAATTGGAACTTTGACGGAGCAAGCAGCCTTGCGTGTTTCTTCCTCTGTGCGGAGACGCTCGCATGTTGATTGAGAATATTCAGTACTGGGTCTCATCGGCCACTGTCCTATTCAGGTAAAGGATCTGCTTTCGTAGGCCATTAAGGCTTTCATTCCTTCAACAAGATATTGTATAGCTGTTACAGAACGGCTTTAGCGAAATAAAGTAAGTGAAACTACGAGCGCCCAAAATAATACAATTGAGGTGGATTGTTTCCATTAGATTGTCGGAAGCGCTTGACAGAATCCAGGACAGAATCTTCGGCTGCCCCACAAGTTGTTTTAGTTTTCAGTTTCTAGGGCGGCCAGGAATTGTGTTAAGTTAAGCTTGACAATGAAAATGAATCAGAGGCATGGTCTTGGAAGTTAACACCTTTAAGCTGGATATGACCTTCAATCGCAATTTGGGTACCGTAACACTGGGTTACGAAAAAAGTTTTCACGTCCTTTATGATTCAGCAACTGGTACAGCACAAGTTGCACTGCTGAATCTAAGATTGACATTCGCTTCTCTCGATTAGGTTAAACTATTCCCGAAATTGATAAAAAACTCAAGTCTTCAAACCAAATAGAACGCATTTTTGCAACATTGTCTGTGTATTTTCCTTAATACTGTTTTGTATAATACATTTGAAAAGATAAAATAAATTTCTAAAAGTATTTACTAGTTTCATAATACAACTGATGCTGAAAATCAAGATACACACAGTGAGTTGCAATGGCTAAACCTAGAAATCCCAGGCTCACGTAAGTGAAGCAGCAGTAGCAATGCTTGTTCAGAGCGTTGATCACCGTGTGCAGTGAGGGGGCGAGGGGGGACATCGAGTATCTTGCCTCTGTCTACTAGAGACTTATTGATGACGTTGCGTCTCCTGCAGAGTAAAAGCTTTTCTAGCACAGGCCAGTTTTTTTTCTTCGGGCGATGCTGCCGAGTGAGACTACAGTCTACAATGCACAGGGACTTAGGAACGTGGTGCTCCCTCACTGTTGTCCCAACAAAATGCCCAGTAAATTCAGATCAACACAAATTGGCCACCTATTCTGATAGTAACAAATGTTCTCCAGTATGATATATCTATATTACCGATATGAAGAATAATGTTATGCTGCATACATTGAAATTACCCGTACTATTCATGTAAATGAAAATGCCAAAAACAATATATTAGTCTGAATTCAAAAAAGTTGACCTGGTTCAGTAAATAAAATACATTTTTAGGCTCAACACATATAAACTGTGTTGAAGCAGTTAGATTAACTGAGATAATGAATTTTATATTGACCAGTGTAATCAACTGCTGCGACCAAACTATCACCATAAATAGTTGTAGTCGTGCTCATGCTCGCCTCTACTTCTGGTGCAACATCAAGTTCATGTTCTAGTCCAATCCTGCCATCTACGAAGGAAGTAATTTTATTAAGGATGTGTATAGTTTAACAGTAAACAAAGACTTCCTTTGGAGTAGTGTTTTTGACATATCGAGTAGATACGTTGCAACGCTTGCACTCTGTTTGTAGCCTAAATCTGTAAAATGTGTTGGTTGGGCAGCAGTCCAATAGGTTTGTCTTTGACGCTGACGAAGCCAATTTGCAAGCGACGCATTCAAATCGAGGCAATTGCAGACTGGGGCGCTCAGAAAGCGATCTCTCTCGTAAATTGGTGGCCAACCCTTCAATGGATGAGATTGAAATCATTGTGGCATTCGTCGTGATCATCGTTGGATTGAACTCTGCCACACTCGCTTTAATTGTTTTCCCTATCTTCTGTATTGGGAAATACGCTGTTTGATGGCAGGCCATTAGGCAGGACTGTGTCTTACATAGATTAGGTGATGTGACATGCCAGTGATTTTACGCTTTTCTCCAGCAGTAAAGCAACAAACCTTAGTTGAAGAAGTTGTTTGACTGCGCATTGTACTGCACGTAAAGAAACTAGGATGGAACAAGCGAGTCGTAGAGCAATTTTAGTGATTTTCAAGAGCGGTAAAGCAACCGACTTTGGTCGAAAAATTAACTTGGGATTGTGTTACTATGGGACAAAAGGTCGAAGTTAATTTTTTTACTCAAATCAGTTTTAACAGAAATGTCATAATTTAAATTCTGGTGTAATATCGTTTTAGATGGTGAAGACTTAACAATTTACTCCAGGAATAATTGCAATCTAGTGAAATAACTAAAAACGTCTTTGAAATTCACTACACAAACGTGGCGCATCAAACAAATGGCTCAGTCCAAAGTATAAAGAAGACACCGTCAACCACTGGAAGGCGTTCGTAATGTGTGTTCAAAAATTCTTGTAGTGTTTGTAGTGTCAGTAGGGCCTGTTCGTTAATTAAGCCTTCAAGGTCTGTGTTGTCTCAAGGTTTACCTCTGTCTCTGTTTGAGGGAACCGCTAGCTGCTGCCGCGCATGCGCGGCTGGGCGGGTAGCCGAAAGGATTGAGTGCATCTAGCGCCAATGGCGTATGGTGGTGTGCGTGTTCCGGCGTTTGTTTCCGCGTTTCGTAAAGCCGGCAGCAGAGGGCTGTGGTGGCCTGCGCGCCACGAAGGTGTGGATAAGGTGCTCAGAGAGGGGTGGCGATCTGATGGAACGCTTGGAGTAAGGTTATCTCGGCAAGGTAAGAATTATTATCTTGTGTTTGTGTTGGCACAGTGTGTTTGTGCGCTTCGCGTTTTCTGTGTGTGCTCAGATCAGCCCGGGCACATTTGTGTGTCGGCAGTTTGCACTGCGCAGGGTTTGTCGCAACTCTCTCAGTTTGACTTCACGCAGGTGCGATGGCTGCGACCCATTGAATTGAGTTTTAGGCATTGACCCTCGATAGGTTACCCTTGAGACTTGCAGAAACTCAATCCTGCTCCGTAAAATGAAGGCTTCAGCCGACTCAACGTAATCGGGTGACTTCTAACACTTGCAACATAACTCAAAATCTCAAATCCAAAGCATCTGTCTGAAGTTTTGGGTAAATCAAGCCTGGAAGGCTTAATTTCGGCATCCAATATAACGTGCCCTTATACCACTGCCAATCACGCTTCGATAGATACCATCACAGCATCACCACTACGAATTGCTGACTCCTCTGATTGGTTGACGGTGATGTAAATGTGAAACTTGAAGCGGCGGCTGCTAGTTTATGAAATTTAGGGCTCCATGGAACATTAGTGGCTGAAAAATATGTAGTTTGATGCAATGGAACCTTTAGTTAGGTAAGTTGAGTATGGGACTGCTGTGTCTAAAAGGTGGAAACTATATTTTTGTTTAAAAATAATTCTGAAATGCCGGTTCAGTCGGCTTCGATACAAACAGCATTGCTACGTTGCTTGCCAATGGTGTTGTAATAATTACATTTTTGAGCCTTCGAGTTTGAAAAAAATGATTTTTCTTGTGGGCTTTTTGGTCGACGTCAACAGGGACTTCGAAAACGAGAATATTCGTCAATTTAATATTTTTTATTGTAACGAAGCAGCTAACTGTTTAATTCGTGTAATAAAAGTAAAATAACTGTAAGGAATTCCGCGTATTATTTTCCCTGTGAAAATATGACAAGAAGGATGGATACGATATACCGTAAAAGCAAATCAGGAAGCTCCGCAAACACCCAGCCCGACATAGCGAGTGCGCCATGAATACCTTTGAAATGATGAGACTTTGCTGCTAGGGATAAGCCCCTTCAACTCTAATGTTTGTGCTCCTCCACTCGTTGTGGAGTTATTATTATTGTTTGGCGAGACGTCGGCCTGTGATTGGCTGTTCTACAACGAAGGGAATCAAGGTCCCGTCACACTGAAAAGTGCTGCACCTATACTGTCTCTTTTCATCTCTGAAGATTCTATGCAGTACTGAAGACTGCTATCCATTAGTATAGATTATTAATATTAAACGCTGTTGTCAATTACATTATTTTAAGCTTCTCATACCTACAAGATGTTTTTGAATAA
Source organism: Parhyale hawaiensis (assembly GCA_001587735.2). Taxonomy (NCBI): domain Eukaryota; kingdom Metazoa; phylum Arthropoda; class Malacostraca; order Amphipoda; family Hyalidae; genus Parhyale; species Parhyale hawaiensis. The sequence continues at coordinate 14,477,359 of LQNS02277275.1, read as the reverse complement.
AAACTTACATGTGACGAACGTGTGAAGGCTTCAAGCTTTTATTATGAAGCATTGATATAAGGGGGAGCAATCCAGTATGTAATGACTGCCATGTTGAAAGCAGGGTTCTGACTGGTGCGTGATATTTACACGCTTCGAAGACGATGCACGATCGATAAGCAATGATTTACTTAGTTGCTACAAGCTATGTGACAACGAATTTACAAAATGTAAATTCTCCATCCTCAAGTGTCCTTGGCAAAATGTTTGCCTGCGAACGAGCTCTACAAACGCTGGCTAATGCTGTTTTATTGAAGAATTTACTGTGGAAGAAATCATCGAGCGCACTTACTCGACATAGATATCTCGTGTTGCCATACATCTGACGCGGAGATTAGAGCCAGATTTAGTTAACTTGTTAAGACGGGTTAGGCATGTTATATTTCCAATATGTATAAAATAAAAAAATTGGCACTGCACAAATGAATGCTAAAAGGAAAACGTGGTAATTTTTTTAATTAGTTACTTCAGTTCACCAACAAAATTGCATTCCATTTATTAATGCGAGTACTAACAACAGCCAATGGCTTTGGTCAGTAATCAAGGAATTAATTGTATTTTGAGATTTTAATTTAAAAACGAGAGTGCATACTGAACATCAATATAAACCCGAGCGTGTGCTTTTTCTGCTTAGCAATCCATTTTCTCTCGTCTGACGAATGGTGCATTGGTACACGCAGCACATGCTTATAACAGAAAAAATAAAGAAACCAGAACTCATAAAAAACGGAATAGGTATAATGATTCACTCGCCGAACAACACTAAAGGGGCCAGCGACTCGGGCAATAGCACTAAGCAATGTTACAATCTCGCAGAATTAACTTGTAGCTCGGTTTAGTCATGAGTCCTTGTTTCGCTACATAGGATCGAGTTTCAACGGGTTAATCTCAAGCATTTAGCCTTGAAACGGTAGAACAGGATTGAGTCTGAAGCCATTTCATGGATAATCGGCTTGGGATTAACGCGTAAACCTCAACTCAACGTAGCGAAACCAAGGCCCATGATTGAATTTTTTGACAAGGCAATGCTAAGGACTCTAATACTGATGGAACTGTCCTAATCGATGGCACTTCTGCATTGAGTTATTTTTTTTGGTAACATTATTTTTTGCTAGCATCTAAGTCTTAGAAACATACACGGGCAGCGTTAGTATCTATAAATTACAGTAGAAAGTTTTACAAATATCGCTGAAGGGAACAAGTTAGTCAGAAAACCAGCACCAGCAATTAGCAAACTAAATAGTCTATAAAAATAGAATTTCCGCAATTCACTGGTATGCTCAAGTAAAGCAAGAACAATGTTTCAGCAACGAAATACTGCGTTATAGGTAACAAACTTTTGTGAATCAGATGAAACGCAAAGCCATTGAATGTATCATTCTACCACGATAAACGAAAAGTGGCGAACTTTCCAGAACTTCCGGAAATGTAAGCACTGGAATATGCTTCAGAAATAATAAAGTAAATGAATATATCCAAATCTCTGATATTATCAACAACGCAGAAGTTAGAAAATACTCTTTAGTATGGATAAAACTATTTAAAACCAGCTGAATTTTCAAAATTTATTGTGAATCTAGAAAAATATTCTCCGCCAACGATGCACGTGACCGAATTTCTGTAACCAAGTCCAATACAGACATGTTGATGAAAACGTCAGGTCGGTTCAAGTCTTCCTCGCAAATGCTGCATAGAAATCTGCTGAACGTAAACACTTCTCTTCAGCAGCCGCACGTCCGCTCATTACAACTGCTAATTGAACTGCTGCCCTTTTTGTGCAGTGCTAATGAGCAGCACCCAGCCGCCTGCAACAAGAAATTGAACTGTAAACGTCATTCAAGGATTTCTCCATTAGACCTTCATTAGATTCTGGCCAGAAAATAGGTTGGGCGCAACCTTCGGTGTTCAGGGGGAACTTCGCAAGCCGAATAAAAGGGAGAAAAGATGAGGTTAATGAAGTAAAGCTGTGCCCGTCTTTATTTTGTCCACTTTGCTAACCGCCTTCAGAGGCGCGGACGAGTATGTTGGTTTTTGTCTAACATGCATCCAGGGTGGGGAAACCGTTGTGCTTAGGGTTGGAGGTTTCTATCGGAATGCTGCCGGTCCCTTGTTCTTCATGCGTAAATCGCCAACTTCGTGCCTAAGGCAAACTTAAGTTACTCCCAAACTTTACTCATAACATGTCTATACTATGCTTTTTTCAATTTTCGCTGTCGTGACAACAGTTTTTCATAGTATCATTACAAAAAGACACTGCTGTTGAAACGCAAAAGCAACTTAACAAGTTTTAAAAGAAGTCAGTAACTTTAAAAAAAAATTTAAATGTTTTCTCCAGAAATAATGGCTGGGACTTTGGAGAGTAAAATGAATCTATCATGACCTGAAATTTACACGAACATCAAAGGCGTGTTCGATTGGGACATAAACTCACTGTGCTTAGCTTAAATCGAGTGGAAAGTCAATTCAGACCGTTCTTTTCGCCACTTTGACTTGAGTTTAAGGCCTCAACCGTGCCCGGCTTGGGCCGACAACTCAATTCTGGTGCGGAGGTAGATCGAGATTTTTAAGCTAATACACTTGACTTTACCCTAATTTAAACAGCAGTGGTGGCATAGACGCAAACTTTTTCCTTTGGTGACTTAATATGAAATCAGAAGGAAGACTTTTTGCAATTTTAACCTCCTAAAACAATGATTTAAAAAATTATAAGTTAGTTTTCTTTGAAAGCAATAATAGAATAGAGGAAAACTTATTTTAGGGTTAACTTAAGTATATTGCTATGGCATCACATACTCATACCATGGACTGGTAAAATGATAAAAACATATCAGTCACTCGCGCGGACCAACGTTGTGTTCTGTTTACATACTACCATCACGAAGTATCAAAAATAACCTCTAGAAAGTTAGCTGAGCCAGTTCCACACTTGTAACCTAACTTAGGGAACGATATCGTTGCAGCATGCATATAAAAAATTCATAAAATTTACTTCCAAGGATGCTTAACTTTTATGTGTTGGGAACGAAGGACAGGTTTTGCTAGTGAGATCACAGTTTAGGTTAATATTTTACAGCTTAAGTCCTAAAATCCGTTCGATTAGGACACGCTTAAATCGGTCTGAAAAGGCAAGTGCACTTGACTATTCGACAGCGACGTCCCAATCGAACACGCCTTGATTAAGCATTGCCAAACTGGCAAAACAAGCGATTAGAAAGATTGTATATTCCTTGGAATGTTACAAAATGAAATTATTAAAAGGGTGGAATTTTTATCTTAGTAGAGCTTAAGGAAAGTGAAATATTTCTAATTACTTGCCCATTGGACATCAATAATTCGGACACTTGCTTATAGCAACGAAACTTGTGACATGTTCCACTCTCTCAATCTCAACACAACAATCTAATCTGTAGACTGTTTCAGATTGCACGTGGTAACCGATCTAGCAACAACAAGGGAAAGACGCAGCAGCAAGTCTACTAAAGGAAAGGATGAAAATTCGTAGTATTCCTGAAAGGGTTTGTAGTGAGGTTTCATAATTCTTCCAAGCGGCTTCAGCTGCATCAAATCATCCCTTTAATTCACGCTAAGATGGCACCTTTCAAGCCGTAACAACACTATTCAGAGCGTTGCATATATGACACACAGTGAGAGAAAGCGTTGACTGAACGCACTAGGGGCACTAGAGAAATTCGAGGAACCGTGAGTCCCGGTAGGGATCATTCACTTAGCAGATATGGCAGTAAATGCATAAATGTAATGGTAGTAATGGTATGAATATTATTAGAGCACATCTACTTTCAGCGCAACATATAACTCCCACATGTGCCAACATGCTAACTGCAACGTTTTTTGACGGATGGTCTGTCGTCACGTAGTGATGGGTCGGATGCCATGTTTTGGACATCCGCGGATGCGGATGCAATTGCGAATGTTGCCATCTTGACATCTGCGGATACAGATGCGGATGTCAAAAAAGGGGCAGATGTTCCGCAGTTGCGGATGCGATTATTCGCCCCACCACAAACACACACACCCCTCTCAAGACGGCAGTTTGTACTACACTCGGAAAATAAAAACTCAGATGGTGCTTTGTTGACAGGGACAGCGCTTGCACACATTTCGATCCAAATGAGAATTTGCAGTTTTCAGCACTATGGATGAGCTTAGTGTACAGTGATAAACCTGCGCATCCGCACCTCCTTTACTGCGGATTTCACTGTTCTGGTATCTGCAGATACGGATGCGATTGCGGATATTACCATCTTAGCATCCGCAGATGCGGATGTAAAAAGAATACAGATGTTCCGTGGTTGCGGATGCGAATATTCGCCCCATCACTACTGTCGTGTTGATCCATAATGCTATATTTAAGAGCGAATATTGGCTCACAGCAGTGTTTTATTTCCCATACGCACTCCTCAGCTCCCGAATTCCACGCTGCGTCCGTTCACACAGAAAAATGTACAGGTATCAAAGTTCCAAGTCCCTCGAAACTTCACTAAAGTCCTTTGCATAGATAACTACTGAAACGGCTAGCATGTATTGTGCATCTCGCTATTAAGGATGCAACAAACAATAATCCACGCGGAGACCCACAGCCGGCAGCATATCACAATGTCAGACGACAACACTCTGATAAGCACTGAACTCCTTGCTCCAAACAAAAATTGTGACCTCCCCTCCTCCCCCCCGATCCAGCGAGCCACAGAGTTCGGACACATTGCAGTGTTACCAATACAGCACCGCTTTCCCTTCGCGTCAGAGGGCTGTGAAAGATCGCAGTAGTATTTTTGGGCACCAATTAAGATTAAGTTTCCGCTCCTGACGGTGGCTTCAGGCACCAGCATAAATTTCTGACTAGCAATACCAGCGCTCTGTTTCTTTCTCTGCAATTCTGACCTCATTTTTTAAAAGCTAGTCCAACAAAAGTTTACCAGGTATCACTTAACTTTATGGAAACTACGAGTGCATATGGCCAATAAGAAGGACAGCCATGTTCCGTTATATGAGCAAAAAAGCGATCCAATTAGGTAACGAATTATGCCTTGGGTTGAGTCATGTTCCAGTGTACGTACAAACATGTGTAAGGTAGCACAGAAAATGCTCTAAAAGCAGCTTCATGGGATATAAAACATACGAGCGTAATTAGCAAGTGAACTCCAAGTAATGATTCGAAGTGTCTCTTTGTTATCTATTGTTGCAAGAATAATCCATCATTAGGATAGCAGTAATTTGTTGTTAAAAACGAGCGAGACCCGCTTTTCAATCTACCAACGTTTGTGTCTAATGCAAGTTGTTCTCAAAGCGTGGAACGTCTGCAAGTTTGTATGATCACTGAAAATGTAAAGTTGCAGAATTTCTGCAATAAAACATTCAAATGCGTTCTCAGACTGTTTAAACTTGCAAGTTTGCTGATTCTCTTTGGTTGCTTTAGACAAATGTTTACATTTCATTATATCCAGTACAGAAAATATGAAGATATCCTCTAAAAATTATATTCACGTACCAGTTCATCGAGATTGTTATCAACAGTACCTATATTAATAATTTCATTATCATATTATATGGCATCAGGGACTCATTATTAGATATTTTTATACCTTGAGTATGAAAATAACTTTGTTGTTAATGCAAGTGGAAGGGAATTATTACTGTATATACAACATCAAATTGATAAGATTTGATCGTCTCAATGATTGTTTTTACCTCAGACCCACCTCTATATTAAAAAATATGTATCATGATTTCTATAAAATACTTCGTATCGTGCATTAATTTTCATTTTTCAATTTTTAAAATTTCAGCACTAAGGACGTTTGAAGTACCTATTAGCAGTATCATGGATATTGAATGTCACTCTCTTCCAATATCAAACCTTATTGGTTGTGTGTAATCTAGCTGAGCGAGGGAAAAGACTTTAGATTTCCTTCAGAACAGAATTACTAAGAAGAGAGGAAAAAACGGGGGATTTTGTTAAGGTACTTTTTTCAGTCACTTGAAGGCGGTGTCGGTCACTGGTTTGTTTGTAACATTCCCAACTTTTTCACTTGTGTTCTCAAATTTTCTAGTGCCTTCTATTTTCCTTATGCCAAAACATTCATCTTTTTTAAAGTGCCGTCGTCCGGGGTAAACTAATTACAAGTAATTCCTATTCACATGCATTTTCAATTAATTTAAAACAATTTCAGCATTTATATTCTTTAGTGTTTAGACGAAAACATTGTTAAAAGAGTTGATTGCTACCATTCGCTGAGTGCCCTCTGATGCCCGCCATCATTTTTAGGTCTTATTGCATCAGGGCAGCATCTACATTTCGAGAGCTGCTTCTGCTGGCATGTCAGAGGAAATAAATTATTATAGAGTACACCAGTACAAACTCAGTGTGCTCTCAGTTTCACGCCCGCGACTCAGATTGTAGCTTCTCTTGCGAACACGAAGGTTCTAAAGTACGAATGTACTAATCTCTTACTCTTTCTAGTTCTTTCATTCTGTTATTATGATACTATATAACTGACAACTATGCTACTGCTTTCAGAGCATGGACGCATTGTGGCCTCTTCACTGATAGAATTATATCAAAGTCCCTCAGGCGAACATGCGGCACACTCCAGAACATGTATGTAGTGTATCCCCGTATTCACTCTCTCACATTAAGCTCCTATAGAATGAAAGTCTGTCGGGCGAACATGCTGCGGCTTTTGAGGCCATAAATGTTCCTGCTAAAACCGTGGCAGCACTCTGTGTGTAAACAGCTTACCGAAGGCTTTTGTGCCTTCAAGTACAGAGAGCCAACAAAGCCTTCCTCCTTTATATTTAATTGCTTTGGCTGTGTGAGGGCCTCTATTGTTCTGACATGCCTAACGAGCATATTTCGGCTTAATTGAGAACATTGCCCTGAAAGAGTATCAAGGTGTGGTGAGGGTGACCTCCTATAGCAGGGATAAGCAGCAGCTGCAAAGGTATTTATGAAAAAGAAGTTGCAGATTTGATGGAATGCTTTACCTTAGTATAGAAAAGAACAAACTGTTGTCGATTTCATGTATACATTACAGTATAATAAAAATTGATTTTTTGACTCAAGGTACTACTACTTAGTACTGTGAAAGTAATTTTTTAATAAAGGTAATTACCTCAAACAATAAACTATATATGCATATACGCTGGATAGAAAAATAGCTAGCCGTATTTAGCACTCAATATTTTCGTTAAAACATAAGAATTATCCAAAACATTTTGAGAAAGACCGCTTGCTAGACCTAAAAAAATATGGCATACACGAGTTTTGTCACTTCAATGTGCAGTAATTTGGGACTACACATTTTCACGAGTAAGGCGGAGTGTACTAGTGTCTGCAGCAGTTACATGGCTGAGGAAAAACTTTTACCCTAAGTAGTAGTTCAGAAGACAGTAATAAATATATACGGAATATTATACGGCTGTCTGAGCGCGCGAGGGCATGCCAATGAAAAATTCAAATTAGTCCTGCAACAAGGATTTTTTTTCTCATCACCAAAATTGCCTTTGTGCCTTGTGAAAATAACAATGTCTGAAAATTTCTTGGAGATCTGTCCTTAACTTTTTGAGTTATACTCGACAAACACTAAGACGAACGCATAGGCAGACACACAAATAGACCAACCGATCATAAAAATTTGGTGATTTTTCCCTTGAATATCTTCTAACATTTCTTACAAATTTCATGGATATTCGTTCATCACTTTTTGGGTTATGTTACTGAATAACACAGAACACAAATACAGAGACAAACAGAGTAACAGAATTTCCAAAATTCTTGTCAGTTGCTCTTCGTAACATTCCCAAAAATTGTTGCAAATTTCATGAAGATCCATTCATAGCTGTTTGAGTAATGTTACAAAAAAACAGACAAGCAAGCAAACATACGGTTGAACGGATTTTCACCAGAAGTTAATCTGCTGCTCCTAAGATACCTAACATTCCCTGTAAATTTCATAAAGATCCCTTCATAGTTTTTTGTTTAACTTGTTGACAGGGAGACAAGAAGACAATCAGACACACAGATCTACTCGACAAAGACATGACCTCCTTGGCGGAAGTAATAACGGGAACAGTGATAACAAAAAATACGGCGAGGAAAATGTGGTCTTGACGTGTTACGCTGTAATTCAAAAATCATCTTTCCTCTTGTTCTCACCTACGTTATCTTACAGAACACAGGTCAAATTTTACGCCCACATTACCGTCGTTCGATATCTCCAACAGAAAGTCTTTACAACTTGAATTCCACAAGGATAAGGTAGGCACAAATATATGTTTAAGTAGGGTCCAAAAGTACAATACGGACTTTCAGTATATGAGTTCAAAATACAGGTTGCTAACTGCAACCCCACCGAAGAAACCCAGCACTGTGACTCCACATTCTAGGGTGATGTGTACAACGTCTCCTGTACTTCGTTCGAAGACTCTCAAAGGTAGTTTGAGCTTGTACATGAAAGTTCAAATTAAACCTCACGTTGATAAACTAAGCCCCTGCTTACCGTTTCTACTTAGAGTCTGAAAGTTCACATTGGACTTCTTGCAGATAAACTGCATTCCTGCCTGCCCTTCTCCTGGGACCCACAAGTGCGAATTGCTCCTATCGCACACCAGCTAAGCACAAGCGCAACATTACGTAAGGCCAGCAACGAGGTACAACAACACCAACAGGTAGGCACGTTTAATTATTTGCAGAAGTGGTGGAGCAGAGCCTTGGGTGCTCTGTGACGTCAGAGGAGCCTGAACTACTCTAATTGCCACGTTGCAAATAATCTGCATGAAGTCAGTTTGTCGAACTAAGCTATGCTTACTAATTCTGGAAAATTATTTATATGTACCACAATGTGTGCTTTGTCTCTAATGACCTTCCAACAATGCTAAGAATTACCGCCAGCCATTCAAAGTGTGTCTACGTCACAACCTCGAGACAGGCTAATTATTCGTAAGCCGAATTTTGTACAAAATAATTTGATCTCCAGGAACTTTGTTATTTTCGTCCTTTAGAAATTGTACACTACCGCAAAATATAACATAAAATCATTCCTGAAATAATGCGCATATGTTGACACAAGGGCATGAGAATAGAAGCAGTCATCTCTACATTATTAAGAGGCCTCAGACATTTCGAATCAGTCTCTGTTCATCTCTTCTTAAATTATTAATATTATTTAACCCGTTCCTTTTACAAGAGTGCTGTAGCTACTTAAAAATGATACTAAACGCGTATCTGAATATCTGTTCTTATACCGTGGGTGGTATCTGGGACGTCATCGCACGATTTCGAATACAATTTTTATTAGACACCAGACTAGTCGCCTGGCTAGCTTACCTGTCAATTTTTCTTTTGCCCTGGCCAAAGTACATAATAGGTACTAAGCAGATAATCTAAACACTTCTCTACATTCCTGAAGAGCCTGAAAGTAGAAGTTGGACCTCGTAAATAAACATAAGTGTACGCTCGCGTAGACTTCGGACGTAGAAGCCGAACCTTGGGCAGATAGGATTACAGCTCTAAAGAGAATAATGACATGCGGCTCAAGGTGCTGAAGCTGCCGCCGCAAGACAGGGGTTAATTCGCGCAAGAATATTTCCGCAGTTTTTGGCCGGTCGAGGGATGAGCTTTTCTTAAGCTCGGCACAAAAATTATGCCGTTGCATAATTAATCAGGTACCTCTGGGGCTGTAGAGATCCTAAGCGCTTGTAAGAGACAAACATGACAAGGGCTGCCCGGGAAATAATGCAGTTGCAGTCTTTAAAAGGGAGGGTCAAAGCAGAGCAGCAGGAGTAAAATAAGAGATGAGTGCTCGAGGAGAGGTTTGGTACTCTCGCTGCTGTGGAAACGTTGGTGCACTTGCGTTCACCGCTCTGAAGAAGCTGGTACGTTGATAATAAAAGTTGATTAGTACGCTCTCTGCTAGGAAGCATTTGTGAGTGTATTTACTGCAATCAAAAACTTAACACACATGCTTAGGGAAGGACTGGTGCACTTGGTTCTATGACAACGTTGGTGTGGTCCTACTAGCTGAGGAGTAAAAAGTTTAGTGTATTTTCTCAAGAGAAAAAGTGGATCACTTGCTAGTGTCATTGCGTGTTAATATTTAAGTATGTGAACAGAACATAAAAACGGGAACTCTAGCGGAATTACTAAATTTACTGTGCTTAACTTCGGCGGTTGAACCGGAGTCATCGGAATTCGCTTTAACCACATCTAACAGTTACCGTTTGTGTTATATTTGCTGCAAATTCACATCCGCAGTTCTGACTCGGAACATTCAAACTCCAGCGAGCTGCGCTGCGCCTGCATATCGCTTCCAGCGCACTCGCTCCAGTCTAGTCAAGCAGAAAAAAAAGCTTCAGCGGGAATGAGTCTTTTCGTGGAATTTTTTAGGAGCACCATTCAGTGGCACATTAGTCGCGTTTCTGCAGAAGTTTTGGCTACTTTTGCGAGCATCTCTCCTTCATTTCGTTTTGGGCGCTAATTACTGAAGCCCCGAGACAGGCTTATCGATCAACGTCCGAAATTTTTACGGTCTCAGTTTGGGGCAGGGAACGCTGCCGGCTTCAATTATACTTGAGAAGTTCATTCTGCTAAAAATATTCCATTGTGTTAGAGCATGTGTCGAGAGAAGCTTAAGGTTTAAGTCCTCGAACATGAGGCAGGCATTTAGTGCCTGGCTTCCATGTTGCTACGAATTTCCTTTACCAGAGAGGCTTTACTATTGCACCCTATTAGTGCTGCTTACAGTGGAACGCGGCTGAGAATGAAACATGGACTACCTTGTATTTCATATTCATATATACAGTAGAACTTTTAGTGTATTCCTTCATTTACTTTATGTAACATGTATGTGTAAATGGTCGGCTGTGTATTGAAATAATCCTACGTTTGCCATGTACAAAGCTGGGGCTGGTTAACTGTAAGGGATACATTGAACTTTGTAAATATCGCTTGTGCCCAGTGGTGCAGAGGACTACTTCTCTAAAATAAGCTAAAATAGGGTAATGAAGATTGTTATATTTCATTTCATTGCTTAGATAACAACAAGAGGCACTATATTTTGAAGAACACCGATTATGATCTAACAATATTGCACAGTAATTTTAGAATATTTTACGCTGTCTATACAGCAAAATTAATTTTGTGGCGTTTTTACTCCTCCAGTTCATGAGTTTTCGCTGTGCACCGAAACACATTGTTTATTCTGTCCTAAATAAAGGCATAAGTGAACCAAATACGCAGTTCATTTCTGTTGATAATGAAAGCAGCATTTGCCATTTATGGGAAAAAATTAGCAAACAGTAAAAATATGACTACGGGAAAACGAAAGAGCTTATACCCAAACTCTTGGAAATATTAGTAGGACATGATAATAAAAGCTCATTTATTTCTCCAACAATTGGGGCTATTCATGCATATTATTTTGTTTTAATGTGAATGCTATTTTATGATATTAGCTTTGACTTTTATCGCTGATACAGCACGAGGTGAAATAACTGCAACGGCTCTGTTGCGTTGTATGCATAGTAGTAAGAAGTATTTCATTTGTTTACCCCTAATTGATGCAGTCGAATTGTCTCAAATCAATTGAAAGGAAAAGTTTTGAGATCGAAACACCTCAAGACTAAGATTTGCTTTTTACTTGTCCATATGGTATATATACATGTTAACTGAATAATAAAAAAAAATTCCTTATATTGACCTCACTGATTAACACAAATTACTCTTGGGAGGCTGTCTAAGTGTTAATTTATTCAGTAGTGTTATGCATCTGATGTATAGCAGGCAAGAACTAGAAGAATTCGTAAGCACTGCAATAGTGATAAGTGAACGAAAAGACGATGGCTAGTTTCGCATTCTTGCAGATGAATTACCTCAGCCAAGAAGGTTATGTTTTCGTCGTGTTTGTCTCTCTGTCTGTCACCAAGATAACTCAAAAAGTTGTGAACCAATTTGGACGAAATTTACAGGGATTATTAGGTATGTTAAGAGGAACAGTTGATTAACTTTTGGTGAAGATGTATCCATCCGTTTGTTTGTCTGCCTCAGTTTTCTCAATGCCATAACTCAAAAAGTTATGAATGGATTTTTATGAAATTAATATGAGTTGTTAGGTATGTAAAAAAGAGTAGATCACCAAATTTTGGTAATGATCCGTTTGCTTGTTCGTTCGTTTGTCTCTGTTTTTAATTTTATGCTTGTTAGCACAATAACTCAAAAAATAATGAATGGATCTTTATGAAATTCATAGGAGTTATTAGTATTGTTAAAAGACATAAATGACTAAATTTTGATGCAGATCGGTTTGTTCGTTTGCATGTTTGACTCATGTTTGTCTTAACGTTTGTTAGTAGTATAACTCACAACGTTATGAACGGATCTTCAATAAAATTGCACCAGCTGTTATTACTATCAAAAGGGGCTAATCATTAGATTTTGGAGTTTATACAAAGAAAATTACCGTTTCAGAGCCAATTGAATTTTTTGCTACCGTTGCCTCGCTTGGCGGATGTATACGCTCTCAGAGTGCTCTAGTTAATCCTATGGTATCAGTTGGTCACGGGTCAATTTCATTCTCTATTTCATGAATATTATCATGTCACATAGGGCTGGAATATTTTTTCCTATTTTTCACGACAATAGCGTTTTCCGTAAGTAGGAATAATTTATGAAACATGTTAATATTAATGATACAATTTATGAGGGGTTAGCCTACATCGCCAGTACAAGGACCTTTCAAGAGGGGGGCAGGGAATGACACGTTGCATGTACGTTAAGGCAGAACGAGGAAACTTGTTCGCTAATGGTCACCATACCTCGCGAGAACAAGTGGTCAAAGAAAAAAAAAAAGGAAATAAATAAGTTTCAGTGGGGGTAGCGAGAAGAAAAGTGTCATGCAGCGTAAATATGGAAAATTACCCTCGAATATCCAAAGCTACTGTTATTTACGGGGATCTCTTGGGAGCGTTTCTCCCTTTATACGCTGGTGAACACGCGTCCCACGACTTCAAGAAAGATGATGGAAGTGGGCAAATAATGATGGTGTTTGCTTGAGCGTGCAAACTCTGCCCTACAGGAAACTCCTGCTGTGTTCTGCTTGCAGTACAACGTGCCTCTTAAAACTTTTTATTTTTAGTGCCTACTATGTACATTTGCGGAGGTTGCAAAAAGTGCTGCTCATACGACACTGATTGTTAACTGGGAGTTAAAATATCCGCAAATTTACTGCATATGATGAAAACCGATATGCTCCGTAGACGGGACACTATACTTTGAATGGACAAATTGGGACTCAACAACTACGGTATATGAGAAAACTGCAGGAAACACACTTTTAGTGGTTGGCTGTTATTCGCATACGTTTGACTTAATCTGATTGATAAGGAAATAATACTTTACATATTATTTTATAGTGCTTCAATTCTTCATGATGATGAACAGATTCTATATTTAATCCTATTTCTTCAATTAAAATATAAATATATTTACAAATGATTATGTTTTGGGCAAAATAGCCATAAAATTGCAATGCGTATGCGTGGTGCGATTTAGAGATGCGTATCGACGTGGGGGGTTGGTTTTACATGAATTTAAGGCTTCACTTATCAGAACGATCTGAATGTTATCAACGTTCACAATGGAAGTAAGGGCATTTTATCACTCACTGCAATAGAAATATATTTAGTGGTTGGAAAATACAGAAACTCGCTTCATTTTTACAGGACAGGTGTCATGGTAGTTTAGTATTGCACCAGAGCACCTGAAGACCTGTCTTCATTTAACATACATTTAATTGTTACTAAGATGTTTTTGCAGGATACACTACAAAGACCAACTCAAACTCTCATAGGAGATACGCACACTCTCTTTCAATTCATCTAAACACCACAATCGTTCGCCACATTAGATGCCACGAGGAAAAAAATGAGCTTATTTTGGCAAGTAGTAGAGCATTACTGAATTTAATTATATTTGTTGTACCCGTGAAACTTTCGCAGTTTTGCAAGGACTTCAGATGAACTCGTGAAACCTCACATTTTACCATGCTGATGCCGCAACTACTTAACAACAACACTGAGACTCGATGTGCGATAGTGTAAGACCAGCCTCTTTACTGATAATAATTCAGATAAGCTCCGCTTCCCCATCTAACTAAAACAGTGAAATTCTCGCGGCTGCAGCAAGCAACGTTTCAGGTTCCAACGCATTTTCACAGAACAGACCTTGCTCTGTTGCACCCGATTGCTGATCCCCGTCGTATCATAGATTCGTCAGCTTCCCAATGCTGTCTAATTCACATTAAGATTTCACCGACTTCTCTTCCAAGCCATTTGACCGATGATAGCCATTGAACCTTCATTATTATCATCATCATCAATTTCCTTCTATCTGTTAGTGATGAAGAGCCTGACACAAAAGGTTGGTAGATAGGTAGGTACCAGAGTATTAATATATAGATTCCCTGCTGCGTACCGTACCTACCGTGTAATACACCTTCAATGTATCGAAATTTTATTTTGAAGCGAAAAATCCTCCGATAGAGGAAAAGAGTAACTACTGTGTCTACTGCCCGTGAAAAAATATCGCTTCGCCTGTGCTTCATTGATCATCTGGTTAATTTGTAGTTTGTACTGCGGTTGTGAACTGACAGCAATTATAATAACACTGCATGGAACTGTTACAAATATTATACTTCATGACTGTGCTATCGAATAGTATAATTTCGATTTCAATGTTGGCTGAGCAAGAACTGCATTCAATTAAAGTCATAAGAATTCCACTTGTGCCATCTTCTGTAAATTGGTCTAATTTATTCCTATCGATCTCCACGAAAACGCAAATCAGTTACAAAATCTTCAATCTAGGCTATTTTTCGTCTATTTATTTTATTAAAAAAACGTTATGCGAAACATACAACTACTGTATATTACGATATCAACACACGACGGTGTTTCTTGTATTGCTATGATTTAATTTGTTACATAAAAAATACACTACAACTTTTATTATGTCTCATCTTAGTCTCTTTTACTCTTGTTGAAAACAATAGGTAGACTCTTCAGTGTAAAATGTAGAGAAACTAGTTAAAGAATGCTTGGAAAGATTAAATAGTCACGCATAAACAATTTACATGTATGTCGTATTTATTAAAACGTGACCCAATAACGCTTACATTTGGCGGTACAGGATTTGTAGTATCAACTTCCGAGCAAATGTAACAATTATCTTCGTCATTTTATGAATTCTATTTAGCTATTGGTGGATAACGGCTATATTAAATAATTAATTAATTACCTGTATTTTGTTTAAGCAATGCAATAGAAACATTCATGTATAACTTCGGTAACTATGAGCAGTTTTCAAAACAATAAATTTCATCCAAAATTACTATCTTTATGAGCATAATGGAGCTTATATACAATTAGTATCGACAGTTTGATGGGTCACTAAGCCATCAGTGAATACTTGCATGTAGTTAGCCTATATGCCACCTAAAGGTGCATACATACTGTAAATCAAACAGCTTGCGTACACATTTTAATATTCAGCAGCGTGAAAGATAAGAAGAAACACTAAATACTTACTTTGAATCTCACATGCAAAGTACCAACACTATCTTCCAGTTACCATCTTACAGATTACGAATTCTAGTTTTCTAGTATGATGTGTTTCGACTTCACGAAGTTATAAAATACAGCGACAAACTTTTTGTTGTTCATCTATTGGCCTCCACTTTAGACATATCTAATCTTTCATTTTGTTGGCCAGTTCTAAATAATGCATGAATACTTAGGTTAGTATTTGTAATATATAGAGTGCAACTTCCTAATTTCTATAATACTCTGTAGATCATTGTCTTTTAGTATTAAAAATGTCTAATGATTACTTCCGAAATAATTTCTGCTATCGTATATTCTGTTCCACTGATGCTTTTCTTTACTTCGATTTCTCGTCATTGAAGTCGCTGGTGAACTTTTCTACTGTCGATATTTCTGTGTTTTACCTCTTGAATAACTGAGGGACATTTTCGCGTCTCATTGCTACAATTATTATTTGATAATTCTGCTTCCCCTCCAATAGTTAGTTACTTAGTACGACCTTGACGTTTTCATTATTACTTGCTAGGGTAAAATTTCTCTATCCTTGAGGTATCTTTGATACGACCCGGGAAAGGATCAATAGGAGAAGGAGTCACTTTTAAATTGAAGTTGCTACTGGTCGCAGGTCTCAGGTAGAAGATGCACGGCACAAACTAAGAAAAACACAGACTGCAGTTCTTCAGTATTTTTGCTAGAAAATATAGTGTCTTAATGATTGCGTCCCAATTGTTCTTTTCATCTCAAGGTTGTATACAGGATACGAGTTTCATCTGCAAAGCTCCAGCCGCTCGAAATTTTATCGATGTTTCTTGGCTAAAAAACTCTGATTCCGTCTTTTTAAAACAATTAGCGACTTGTTGGTTAATATTTTCTCGTTTTGCCCGGTCCAAATAATATTCTCGCCAAAAAAATGTTCAAGGCACAACGCTGGTGGTTTAACTATGACGTAACAAAAGCTACAGGAAGAGCTGAACTGCTCTCAGAAACTGCCCGGCTGTGTTTTCATTAGTCTGTGATGCACGGCCTACTTGGACATTTTTTACCCTTGGTATGTATGATAAGGGTCCGATCGAGGGCATCGCAATTGGAGAAAAATGCTTTTGTTCTGTGGAATCTCCACAGCTAGTCTAACGGCATTGTATCCAGCACAGCAGAAGGTTATAAGCAAGTCTAACCTTCAAATGAAATGAAATAGGCTTCATATTTGCCTATAATTATCTTCAAATACATGCGCTAGTTCCTAGCTCATGGTGGCTGCAGAACACAAGCTAGCAAGCCTCACCTTGGCTCGCATACTCTGAATAGCAAGTGGACACGCGAGTGAAAAATTCACGCAATAATCTCTATATTTGCTTTATATAGGCCGGTGAAAATCTTCTCTTCATTGACTTGCTTCTTCTTCATCACAAGAAATTTGTGATGACTAGTGACACTTTTTCATTGATTGTACTTTCCTTACTAAGCTACATATAGAGGAAGAAGCTACTACTGCCAACTCAAATTATTATTGTATGAGATGCGTGCTTTCTTCTGAGCAGTACACTTCAATTCGCCTTCAGCACACTCCTTCCTTCCCTTAGATGACATGCAAAATACTAGAGCACTCTGAGAGCGCATACCTCCGCCATGCTAGCAAAGAATTCAAATTGACTCTGAAATCATAATTTTTTTATATAAGCTCCAAAATCTAATCATTTGTGCCTTTTTAAAGTAATAAGAGCTTGTGCAATTTTCTTGAAGATCCGTTCATAACTTTTTCTGTTATACTGCTAACAAACGTTATGACAAGCGTGAGTCAAACATACAAACGAACTAACCGATCTGCACCAAAATTTAATCATTAATGTCTTTTAACATTACTAACAACCCCTATAAATTTCATAAAGATCCATTCATTATTTTTTGAGTTATTGCGCTAGCAAGCATAAAATTAAA
>LQNS02277275.1:14422833-14446468 GCA_001587735.2 Parhyale hawaiensis | reverse complement strand
AGAATACTGTTGTTTTATGAGAGGACCTTGGATAGCTGATGGAATTAATATTTAATGGCAAATTAACAAAACTGCATTGCTGTTATATATTTAAAGTATTTTCGTACTCTTGTGTGCTAAGTCGCTGTCCCTATCGTTTGGGTGTCGCACAGACTGAAGCATTTATATTCCGTCACGAAAATAGTACCGGTTAAGATACAAGTTCTGCTTTATTCATCCTCTCTTAATATAATTAGCCTTCAACCTACCAAATGGGACTCGTCGCGTCGAGATCCCAAGACATGATTTTTGCTTTCGCCAAAGAGGCTACGTTTTGTCGAGTTTGGCTCTTTGTCTGTCTACCTGTCTATTTATCTGTCTTTCACCAAGATAACTTCAAAAGTTATGGCCAGATCTCTACGAAGTTTACGGAATGTCCCGATCTCTACGATATTTACAGAAATTGTTAGGCATGCTAGGAAGAACAAATGATTAAGTATTGGTGGCGATCTGTTCAACCGTTTGTTTGTTTTTCTGCCTCATTTTTCTCTGCAGCATAACTCAGAAAGTTACGAGCGGGTCTTTAAAAAATTTTCAAGAATTGTTGGAGTTGTTTCTGGGAGCAAATGACTAAATTTTGGTGTTGATTTGTTTTCTGTTAATCTCTATGCTTGTTTTTTATGTTTGTCATCCACATAACTCAAAAAGTTATAAGATGATCATCATGAAATTTCCAGGAATTGTTAATAATCTTACAAGAAACGAATGACCGAAATGTTATTGATGATTGGTTAGTCAGTTTGTGTGAGTGGCTAGATGTTTGTCAAAATACATAATTGTCAGAACACAACTCAAAGTTACGGACAGATTTTCAAGAGAATTAGAGAAGTTGTCATTGTTGTTCAGAGGCAAAATGACCAAATTCTGGCAATGATAAAGAAAAAATTCTAGTTTCAGGACCTATTTGAATTTTTCGTTGACATTCCCTTAATTGACGGAGGTATACACTCTCAGAGTGCTCGAGTTCTATTGTCATTCATTCCATGATGATCACTTTGTACCAGGAGCTTCTTCTTACCTTCATGTTTTGTTGCATACATTAAGTTCCAAGAATAATCTGACGTCGTTGGCACTCCATTAAATTTGCGCTGAGGTCCCAATGGATTCCAGCTGAAAAGTGTATTTTCTCAATCTGCAATCACCGTAAATATAAACTTTCATTATTTGTTCTACTATGCTATGGTGAACCGAACTGCAAAAGCAACGCACACAAAGACGGAGGCCAGATCTGAGATTGAACTTACTGAAAATTTCGGTTCATATAAGACTATTATGTCTGGGAAAGATCCCAAGATGTTGCGAACCAATTCCTCCAACATGCTGAGATTATTGTTAGGGCCACATCAGATCAATCTATCCATCGACCTAATGGCAAAGGTCGTACTCGGGGTTCAACAGGAGATCATACTAGATATTGTTTAAAGAGTCGTGGTCAGGACAGACGGTTTTCTGCAGAACCAGTTCATTCACCACAATGTGAGTTAGTTGGACGAAGTGGCGCAGGAGGGCAACGAAATATACCAAAATATATACTGATGCCTAGCACGAAATGTCAAGAGTACGTTCGATTTGGCTGTGCAAGTATAACCTACGAGGCTTAACTTATCTGAGACTTCAGACAGGTACCCCGGCTTCAATCCGTTGATTCACGTTTGAAGAGCTAGCCCGTAACCGATGGCCTGTGACACTCCCAAGAACTCATGTTACTCCGTGAAATGCAGATTTCAATCTGGTCAACATCGTTAGGTTGTTCCTTACGCCTGCAATACGACGGAGTGATGGAGCCAAAGTTCCTGTCTGCAGTGTCAGACAAGTCAACTTAAATGAATTGGCTTGGATTAACTTTGACGACCCATTCGAGTGAGCTAAGACAGACAGCCCCAACAGGTATCACTATGGACGCAAATGGTACTTTAGCTGCTGAAGGATACAATTTATTCATTAATTGCATTTACTGTGATTGCTATGCTTTAGTCCTGGAAACAGCCAAAATGAAATAACATTTACTGGTGGTTACGAATATACGCTATCACCCTGTGCAAAGTACTGTCCAAATAAATCCCTGCTGGTTGGATTTACTGTATGTTGGTAAATTGAAGGTAAAGCGAGTTTTACAAAGACAGACTTAACGTGTTTTTTTTTTGTCGTTGTAGTGCCCGGTAGAATTGACTATGTAAGGTACGTTTGCTGATTTGTTTAATAAATGCGAACATGAACTGCCACCAATGGATTATCTGTTTCAACCAAGGAGCTTCAATGGGAGGAGTACGCGCAAGCCTTCCCTGGGCGAGTAACCACATGGCTTTGTCACGTGACTGAAGCTGGCGTTTGGAGAACTTAAACTGGCTGAAGTGGCAGTGGTCAGCGCATTTAGTACAGAAAGATACAGACAGGCAGTTCTTCAGTATTTTTGCAAGACAATTGTGTCTAAAGATTTATATCCCACTGCTCACCCTGTTACTTTTATCATAAGCTGGTATACAGGATACAAGTTCCATCCGCTCGGAATTTTGTCGATGGTTAATGGCTGCAAAAATTTGAGCTCAGGACTCATTCCTCCGTGAGGCAATGCCTCACGTAGAAAATGCCGCTCTCCGATTGGATAAGCCAATCAGCCAGTTTAAGCGAAAAGTTTACTCGCAACGCTCCCGTAGGATAAATAGATACGATGCACTCCTCTCTATTAGAACCTCCTTGGTTTCAACAGATCTATCTTTATTGGTGGTATCAATATCTTGCGAGCTTAACCTTCATTATTGCTGCATACTACTATGTTACGGATGACTTTGAAATAAAGTAATATGTAGTATCATTATAAACAATAAAATAAGAAAATAGCTGATGCAATATAAATCGTTGTTATGGTATATCTGTTGCCTAGCAAGTACAGAAATTGCCAAAGAAAATTATTCAAACTTTGTAGCTATTGTATTTCCCGTCCACCAATTATTATTAGGCCACATCAGTCATAACCTGAGAAGGTGCATAAGGCCTGTTTAAAGATAAGCTATTCATGCGTTAAAAAAAAGTGATTAACAGTCGTATATCGGAAATCCCTCGATAATAACTAGGCAAAACATAGTAGTAACAAAGAAAGTAAAAGAAAGTGTAATAGTATACTACCATTTTGCCTGGCTTAAAATTTTCACTAGTAGTTGTTAGTCTAATTACCTGTAGAGCAGAGCTAGGATTGCCGAATGAAATTCGGTATTTCTGTAGTACCGGCGGTAGTTTCATCTACCGAAATACCGAGTCGTTGCTGAATCTTCTACCGATACGGAATGGATGTACCGAATGACTTTCATCGGTGCATTTGAATTTCCCGCACCCACAAAGGCCGCTTCTTAACCCTCTATGACCCACCGTCCTTGCTGGAAGACATTAGGAAAATACCATTGATTTTCGTCCAGTTAAGCTTTTTCACGCTGCATTGCACTTCATGAAGAGAAGAGACGTTGCGCTGTGAGAACTGGGCGTTCTGTGTCATGATGTTTCGCTCACTCAACTGTCACGTCTTTCCGAGCTTAGTGGAGAGTGAACTGCCAGTGAATGATGTAGTTAAAGGCTTGAAATAGGTGTTCTATGGGCTCTAAAATGAATTAAGAGGCCTTTAAGGGTTTCATTTATACATATAAAAGGATTTTTTTGAAACCTACATGCCCGGTGGGCATGTTTCCTCTGTTTTATAAGCAGCTTGTTGGTGTTCTTGCCCCTAAGCTAGCAGTGATCTTCCGGCGCCTGATACGGTTAGGAGATTTTGCCCGTTGCTGGCATACTGTGAACATTACTCTCATTCCCAAGGGTCCGGTATCGCCCCATATCGCCAACTATCGACCCATTTCGCTGACGCCCATTTTGTTGAATGTGTTCGAGAAATTGGTCCTTTGTAAGCTTGGTCGTTCTGCTAAGGTTATGGGTTTGCTGCTTGCTAGTCAGTTTGCGTATAGAACTGGATTGGGTTGTTGTGAAGCCTTGTTGTCGGTGCAGTTTGCATTGCATTGTCGGTCTGAGGCACGCCTAGTACAGTTGGACTTTGGCACGGTGTTTGACAAAGTCAACCACAGGTGTCTATTATACAAGCTTGCGTCGTTTGGTGCGGGTGGTAGGGTTCTGGCAATCATTCGTGAATTTGTTTCTGATTAAACGCAGAGTGTGTCTGTTGACGGCGTTTTGAGTGCCTCAGTCGCGGTGGAATCTGGCGTCCCTCAGGGTAGCATGCTTGGCCCGCTGTTATTCGTTCTGTATAATAGCGACATGTTCTCTTCACTTGAAAACACGTTGATCAACTACGCCGACGATTCCACTCTCATAGCGGTGATACCTGCTCCCTGCATGCGTAATGCTGTCACCCAGTCTCTGAATTTGGATTTGTCAGGCATTAGTGCATGAAGCTCGGCCTAGAGTGTGAAACTGAATGCCAGGAAGACCAAGTCGATGATTATCAGTCGGTCTCGGACACTTGTACCGCAGCATCCACATCTGGAAATAGATGATACTTTGCATCAGGAGTCTATCTTCTTCGAGATTCTTGGTGTTGTCTTTGATGAAAAGATCATTTTTGGTCCGCATATTAGACGACTGGTGCCACGTGCTTCCAGTAACATTGGGCTCCTACGTAAGGTGAATTCTGCGCTTGTGACAGTGAGGTTGTCCGCAGATGCTTTTATGCTGCCTGTGTTGGAGTATTGCTCACCTGTCTGGGCTTCAGCTGCTGACATGCACTTACGTCTGTTGGACCGACTTGTTAGTTCGGTCAGCAGGCTGTGTGCAGATAATGATCTGGTGAACCTGTGCCACAGGAGAGGGGTGGCCGAACTCTATACGTTTTATAAGGTATACAATAATGAGAGGCATTGGTTGTATTCTTCTGCCAAGGCCCTCAAAGTCTCTAGGAGAATTACACGTGCTGCGGTCGGTGCGCACTGCTTCACGTTGTAGAATGTTAGGTGCCGAACTAATCAGTTCGGTATGTGCTTCTTACTTTGGTTTAATAGGTTTCGGATATCTGTCGTGTTGGCCTGCAAGCGCTTAGGTCAGTTGTAAATGGTTTTTATGGGAGTTCCTTTAGCAGCGTTTCGGGATTCCAGGTGTTTGCAAAGTCCTTGATATGGGTTACGCTTCCTGCCCGAGGGGGCCCGGGCGCGAAGTTTTAATAATAATACCGAACCAAATACCGAAAAAATACCGAATCATTTGGTAAATGTTTTGGAAATCTAGCGAAATACCGAACCGAATGACCCGCTTTTATCTACTGAATACCGATACCGGCGGTACAGAAAAAATACCGAATCCCAGCTCTGCTGTAAAGGCAGAACTATTGTACTTCTACAGTATCGTTTGAGCAACAGTTATATATGCCTATTTACGTTGCGTACCCTTCATGTCTGCCAACCTACTTCAGAGCGGATAAAAGTCACAACAAGCTAGAGGGTTAAGTAGTGCAGCGACCTATAGGTTACATGTGTCTCCGAGGGTCAACGATCTTCAGGATGAAAAGATAGTTTTTATACAAGAAGACAAATTTTCGACTGACACTTTCGGGTTAAGTAATTCTTTACATGTTTTTGCGACACTACTTTCGAACTGGAGTTAATTTTTCCTTATAAATGCTGAGACGCAGTGCATCTTTTAATTTTCCGAAGCCAAAAAATAGCTACGGAAGATCCCAGTCTATGACGATAACTCAATAAAGACCATAGCACTACATAAACGACGCTTTAAACAGTACACGAAACCGACTTTTCATTGGTTCTTTCTATAGAGGTTTTATTACTCACGGGAAGTTAGATCTCCCAGCACAGTGTGCGGCGTTTCTCAAGGTACATATGTGCTCGGTTGGGTAAGACTACAATTGGTTATTTCTACAAGAGCCCAATTTTTGCGTTTTGGGCTATTTCTTAATCCAAAAATCAGGTATCTCGGGTTAGGCCCATTGGTCAAAAATTACTTAGATACAAAACGTTAGGTAATTACACAAGGATTTGGTTAGCTTAGTTGGGAACAGGCTTGATGCAGCTAGAACAGGTGCCTTACCTAACTTTTTGACGCACCTATCATGCCTAAATCTTTGGCAGACCCCGTTCTATACCGGTACCGGATTCCAGCGAAGGCTATGCAAGCACGCAAGATTGCAAGATACCGTCGCAGCGTGAGGCCTTTGTCTCTAGGGAGCACAAGGCTCCGGCTCACGTTGCGTTCGGCAGGAGGTCGTCTAAGAGCACAAGCGCTAAGCCTCTCTCCCTTGAGACGAAGCTGCAGTACTGAAATATATGCTAGGCTGAATTTTTTAGTGTTTCAGAACTGCACTGTAGCAGTGCCTTTCCTCTGTCAAAAGGTTATAGTGCATTGCGAGATAGAGTTCATGAAAATCTACTTCTCTCAACAATTGTGATGAATATAACCCGTATATGCTACTCTTCGATACACAAGAATAATTATCGCTATCCCGCAAGACACAATATATTAAAAAAACTATATATGAGAAAGTAATTGTTGGGAGGAGGATGGAAGGGTGAAATTACTTGTCAAGGGTGATGCATATTAAGATTAAAACCCTGAATATCGACCTCTGCACAAGAATGGATGAGGCACTTGTCACGTGCTACGTAGGCGTCTTCTGTTCTCCAACTTTTAAGTAAGATATCTAATCCGATTAACATTAATTTGCGCAGAGCTTTAATTGTAGGCTTCCGATTCGCTATTTTCGATTAAGTTTGCCGCGAAACTCGCTCACCGGTTACGCTGCAGGGAGTCGGAGACTTGATCCTGCGGATTATTGAGTATTCTACCGTCTCGAGGGCAATCGGTTTACAATTATCGTCGGAAAATCGCTTCAGAGTGGTAAAGCGAACGCTCAAGACTGAAATTCTAGACACGATAGAGCTAATCAGGCAAGATTGTCTTTAATAAGTATGCTTAGCGCATGCAAGGATGACGCCTTTAGTGTTCTGCGCAGCTGGATCCCGGTGGCCTGCACGTAGGCCTCAACCACCCACGAGAGAGAGAGAATCAACACGTACATTGAGGCCAGTTTAGAGCATACTCGAGCTCAGCGGAAATGTCTGTTTGAGGCTATGGGCCCAATGCGCAACAGTGTTGTCGCGTGATGTTGCACTGCGCTATTTGCTTCTGTAACGAGGCATATTGCTTTTCTTCTGTTTTTATTCCGTTTGTTTCGTGACTCTTTATAAGAAATATAAAAAATTATTCAAGAAATTGCCTCTAATTCACCGGAGGTCTTGGCTTCCTATCCTGTCGCACGCAGGCGTGCTGTGACTGAGGTAAAGAATAATTCTAAAGTGCTATGAGTATGAGGGCTACCACTGATGCGCATGGCAGGAATTGTTTTCCGATGTCAGCCACACGTACGTAAGGGTGCTGCGGGTGATGGTGCGACTTTACAACAGCAGTTGCAGCAGTACTGAAGAAGGGGCCCGTTTCAAACGCTGATTATAGATAGGCCTTGGTATTCTTGAGCGACTTTTGTAAAAAAAAAAATATATAATTCTGTCGATATTGTTTGTTGCCATTAGTGAAATCTTCATTACTAATTTGAACTTTACACTATCCTTACTTACCTATCACTTTCATTTAGGTTTCGATAGATAGCATTTCTTAATTAAATACATGGCACTTACCAGACAATATTGCACCCTCGGAAAAGACAAGATCAAAGCGTGCACTGAGAGGTCGAAATTTCGTCACTTTAGATATTTAAATAGAAAATTCTAAAGCAGTGGAGGCGGACTACATCAGTACCGCCGAACCACTGCGCTCTTCAGCAGATATGCATCGGCAGGATGAATTTTTCGCATTCCGATGCTCGAACGCTGACAAATTGAAAGCCTCATTAGTGGAGTCATTAAAGTGAGATGAGATTATTTCGTATTATTGCCGCGTGTGCGCTCATTTAATTCGGCACAACGACATTATTGACGCAAATAAGCTAATTAATTAATATGCGTTGCAGATTTATTTGAGTCTTTATTCATTTATTGGCGATATTTGTTGATGAAGTTAAAAGTTGAAAATGAACCTCACTGTCGCCAAAACCGTTTTTTATAGAAGGGGGTTGCTAGCCGCGAATGGCTATCACTCAGAGAAGTGATGGCCTTCTGTGATTGACGTTCTTTATAGACACACCTAATCAAAAAGACATGATATAAATATATAGCGGTTTGAAGTAATAAATGTTATTCCTTTCAAAGGCTACTGTTCAGCGTAGTGAAACAATATTCTTCCCGAACTAACAGAAAGCAGATACGCAGTTTTGGCTGTGAAGGCGCAACCCTGTGTTGCCTCTGGCGGACGTCTCGCATAATGCTATTCCTACGAGAAGCCGGAACTTATAAATAATTGGTCATTCTCGGGCAAAAATAAGGTGCAGTGTGACATCGGTGGTCCGTCTGACGGTTTTCCTGTTGCTGTCTTTCTTACTCTGCCGATTTCACTCCAAGAAATATCTGGTTTTCCCTCAAGCGGAAAACGGTGCTAAAAGTTAGTAAATTGGTTTAATGTGATAGAGACCAGTTCAGCTCATAAAGAGAACTAATTAATGAGCGAAATCTCCTATAAAGACAACTACACATATTACAATATTCTAGCGTTAGTTTCTTCAAGCGGAACCCAGAGTTTATGGCAATAACACAATTGCCATAATAATCCATAATCAATATTCACAAAATCCAAGAAGTTGTCATTAGCAGATGCGTTTGTGAACTACTCCAGAACCGATGAAATTAACAAGAACTACGCAACTGCCACACACTTGTTCAGCTTCTGGCGATGGTTTGAAACGTACAAAACAAACTGCTCACAGTCCTACTTCTAGCTTCAGCTGATTCAATAGCGCTCCCAAACAATTCGGAAGCTCCATTTAGGATGCGAACTTCAAGCGGTTTTTCATTTGGCCTCGAGATGGGACTTAATTCTGAGAGTAATTATGATTCCATTCTCGGTTTTCTAAGCGAATTCCTTCAGCGAGACAACTTGGGCCATTAGTCTATCGTGGCGAGACGCCCATATATTACAGAGGCGATTATGGCGCCAAGTCCTGTCCCTTACTCGGGTCGTCTTCTCTTTAGTAGTTAGTAGTAGTTGCAGGCTGTAATTATTCTGATAATGATGATAGGTCGTAGCAAACGGGGCCATGGTCTTAATAGAACATGACATCATTTACAGTGATTATCTACCCTATATTATAATACGCATTGTCTATCTGCTTTTCTATTTTATTCATATACTTATATAATATTTCATTTTTAAAGATAATTATATTTGTCCGTAATTTCCTGTGACCCAAGTACATTGAAACGTAAAAATAGCGAAAGATATCAACCCAAGTTCATGTTCAGTTCGCTAAAATTAGTTCTCCGATGATACGTGTATATAAATATAGAGCGAAGAGTGAACTTTCATATATAGGGCGCTAAAATTAGTTCCTTCATCGTCACTTGGCGTCTTCATCCCTGAGACCGGAATTTCTTTCAATTAAATTACTTTCTGTATTTCTCGATACAGCGAAAGTTTTGCATCCACAATGTTATCGCGGTACCACATTTTTTTTTTCATTTATCGTTTGCTGTGCCGGTGCTACGATGTCAACTATGCGATAATTTTTTGTTTTTAAATAGTATAACTTCTTCTTGCCTGCGATGGTGAGATCACTGATCAGAATTGAAATTCACAAGTTTTCAGTACCACTAAATTTTGTTTTCGGTGGAGTCTATTGCATTCCTAATATTACTTGGCTACTATAAGTTCTGCATTAATATGTTTCATTATGTGCTGTAAAGCCTGACTGTCAACAGCTAATGCCCATACTACATAAATATAGTACGACAGCTGCTGATGCCCGTGCTTGCGACACGTCTCTCCCTTAGATTCTGCCATATTCGCGTCTGCGGCCGCCGCATAGCACTTGTCTTTCGCATCACAGTGAACTCCGCTCACGTTGATACAAAATATAATTGCTATATGGAGGCCGCCGAGCGAAAGTGGGTGGAATCTAGGAGAGACTAGTGGCAAGCACGGGCATCAGCAGCTGTCGCACGGTATGTCCTATGGTATGTCCTATAGAGGCTGCTATATACAGGAAGTATGATCCAGAGCATAAGCAAAGTGAGGAAAGAAGAAAATTTGAGTTTCGTTGAAGCAATTATTTCTGACGTAAGTCCATGGCGGTGAAAGCCACTACTCGCATAATAATGCAGCGTGCCTCGTACGTTGTTAGTACTTCTGTGCGTTTCGATTTCAGAATAAGATTGGGAGAAAATAGCATATCTACTCTGCAGTTTAAGAACAACCAAGAGTTTATTCTAAGCTACGTCGGAGATGAGCATTTCGACTTGTCTACATTTTCACACTTCCTATGTATGAGACGGCCCCTCCTTAAATTAATTTTTAGCTACCCTAAAAGTAGGATGACAAAATAGCAGCTATATAGGGCGACCATAATGAGCAACGCTTTTGTTCTGAGGAATTTCCTTATTTCTCAGCAAGATACGATTTTTTTTACTGCAGACTGTAGGCTGAAGTAATCTTCGAATGTCTTAACAATATTCACATAAATTTTAGCTTGAGGAGCACTAACTGAAACAAACCAATGACTTCGGGGTGTGCAGTAGCCATTGTCGACCACACTAAGAATTTAACTATCTAAAGAAAAAATAGCACCTAATACTTAAAAAAGACCGCCTACAGATCCATCTGAGCTGTAAAGACCGCAGCTCCTAAGTCGCCACACCCCGTGCCATACCATCGAGAGAACCAGGAGATCTGCAGTACGTGCGGCAGTGCAGCTAGGGACCCCATGCATGCGTGGAAGGGCACCGCGCGTAGGAAAATTAAGTCCAAAAATTGACCATATTAGAATCAAAGTAGTAGAGGAGATTAAATTAGATAGCTGGCAGTAGACGGACCGATTGGTCCATTCCTAGAGAGTAGCCGAGACTCACGCTCCGGTCTTCTAAGAGCTATTGCCATTATATAAAAAACATTTAGACATTGGAAGAAAAAAAGATGACGAGAATAAATTCAACCAAGGAGTTGATCTTGCAAATGAGATTAATTGCTGCCGATTCGTGGATCTACAGTAGGAGATGTTAAGCTGATTGGGACATGGAAGATATTGGATTAGGGTGGTGACTCTCTGAGCAGGAGTTCATAGTTGCGGAAGGTGCTGATCAAAATGTTTGTCAAGACGATTTATAAACACATTCACTGTCTCCGCACCGACCACTTCTAAAAGAAGCTTGTTCCAGATATTCTCTGTGAAATACGGGCAGAACTGTTAGCTTAGAGTAGTTCTGCGAACTCTATGTTTGAGTTTCTGGCCGCTATTTCGCGGGCGATCATTAACGTCCCTCTCAAAAAGTCCTGTTGTAGGCACGTCGTAAAGCCATTCAAGTACTTGAATGTTTCTATTAGTTGCTCCCAAAGTCATCCTTACTCGAGAGAGATGAGTCCCGCTTCCTAAAGGCGACACTCGTAAGGCTTGTTTCGCAGTTGAGGTATCAGTTTTGTTGCTCTGCGTTGGATTTTTTCCATTTTATTGATAGCGCCGCTTTGATGTGGGGACCAGAATTATTGAACAGCACATTCTAGATGTGGGCGCACTAGCGCTTTGTACAAAGGAATGATTAGATGCCTAGGGTATGTGCTCAGAATTCCTGGTAATGAAGCACAGTATTCTGCTGGTCATTTTGGCACTTTTGTCAACTTACTGTGTCCTAGTTTGTTTGTGAAGGCCACTCCTAGGTCACGTTGTTGAGTGACAACTGCGAATTCTATCTCTTTCATTTCAAATCGCGAGGCTGAGGGACTCTCTCACCCTACGTGCATCACTGAATATTTGTCGACATTAAAGCTCATCTGTCCGGTTGAGGTCCGTTCCATGATGCAGTTAAGGTTTTGTTGGAGTTCTATTCTATCACTGGCCGATGCAACAGGGTAACAGAGTTTGGTGTCATCTGCAAATTTACTGATTTTGCTGCGGATGTTCATTGAGGTCGGAGTCACTGATGTAAATTATGAACTGAAGTGGGCCAAGCGCGCTGCCTTGTCGAACCCCAGATTAGACTAGTGTACAATCGCTCACCTCTCCTATCAGCATTACTCGCTGCTGCCGATTGAGCCATGATCGGGTCCAGCGTGAATAGTCTTCCTGGATGCCATGGGTTTCCATTTTTTTTAGAAACCGTTGATGGGGATATTCTCAAATCACTTTTGGAAGTCTAGGTAAACGAGATCCATTTCATTTTCTTTACCTCAGATTCCCATTGCTTTCGAAGAGAAGTCAAGTCAGCTAGTTACACAGCTTTTTCTATCTTGGAAGCCGCGCAGTGTCAGAAATGGTTTGGTGCATCCTCAGATAGTCAGTGATGTGCTTCTTTAGGAGGTATTCCATGGCGTTGTTGGTGACCGAGATGAAGCCGATTTATCAATAAATACTGAGACTTTTCTAATCCTTCTCGTATTTGAGTCACATTAGTAAATTTCTGATAATTCTCCTATGCTGAGTGACAGATTTACTACAGTGCCGGTAAAAACATCTTTACACGTCAATGGCAAGAAAAAACTTTACATGAGATATGTGAGTTAGTATTTCGTTTGCCCTACACGACATAAAATAGCGAGAAAATGTTAGTGATGATGCATGCCCTCCGCCCACTCATAGCAAACGTCCATCACCCAGCCAACCCTCAGTGAGGGTTGTGTGCTGCTGCAGTGAGGTTAATAGTGGGTCGCTCTTGCCGACGTGTTATTTTTCTTTCTTATAAGTTTGACGTCATATAACTTTACACATACTGCACACAATGGGTAAAAAAATGCTTCAAATGAAGGAGTAAACCCTTGCGTTAACTATGCTAGAAAAGGGAGACTCTGTGATTGCCGTAACCAAAGTTCTGGGGATGTCAAGAGACAGTCGGGGACAAAATTACCAACAGGGACGGTACCACAGAAGAAGTCAGGCTCTGTAACACCTAAGAAAACTACACTATGAACAAATAAGCCTCTGAAGCGTGAGGTTATCCCAAATCATGCTTTAACTGCCATTGCACTCAAAAACAAACACCCCGAGCTCCTTCAGAACGTCGCAACAAGGACAATTCAGGACCGCCTGCAGAAAAACCTGGATCTTCAATGTCGGCGTGCCGGAAAGAAATCCACGCTCTTCACGTTTCAGTCTCCCTTTTCTAGCATAGTTAACGCAAGGGTTTACTCCTTCATTTGAAGCATTTTTTGACCCTTTGTGTGCAGTAGGTGCAAGTTATATGACTTCCAACTTATAAGAAAGAAATATAACACGTCGGCAAGAGCGACCCACTATCAACCTCACTGCAGCAGCACACAACCCTCGCTGGGGGTTGGCTGGGTGATGGATGTTTGCTATGAGTGGGCGGAGTGAATGCATCATCACTAACATCTTGTCGCTTTACTATATCGGGTTGGGCAAACGAAATACTAACTCACATTTCTCGTGTCTTGCCATAGAAGTATAAAGATCTTTTTTCCGGCACTGTATGTGGAGCAGTGGCGCTGTGAGTCTGTGACGACTGGAGCCAGTAGTAATGGTAGTAGTTAGTAGCATAGCAGTAGTAGCCATGAATAAAAAGTTTGAAGACTCATCTCAAGCTGAAGAAACCTATATTGTTTTCCTGTCCGCTTGACTCCCCATGATATACGTATAGCGAACAAGACTAAATTAACTCAACTATAAAGTACCTGCGTATGGTCAAACCTATGCTCCTAGGAGATTTTTACCCTAGGTTTTACCCTAGGAGTGCAACAGTAAAATGAATGCATGATCCACAGTTACCGAGTCATACCTCATTATAATCATACACTACACTCTGCTAAGGAGGTGGCACACACTACTGTAATGTTATAAGAACGAACTTCT
Organism: Parhyale hawaiensis; assembly: GCA_001587735.2. Taxonomy (NCBI): domain Eukaryota; kingdom Metazoa; phylum Arthropoda; class Malacostraca; order Amphipoda; family Hyalidae; genus Parhyale; species Parhyale hawaiensis. The sequence goes on along the minus strand of LQNS02277275.1, from coordinate 14,432,526 downwards.
TCTGCTAATCCTCCGAATGATTTGTAGAACGCTCGTAAGTAGAGCTTTGAGTTGACCGAGAAAAGGAGTAAAATTGTCAGCCGTCATGTACAGTTGGCTCAGCAATTCAGTTACTCAAGTTTCAGACCCTCTTCACACTTGAGAGGAATTACAACTAAATATATTTTTTTGCATTTTAGAGCTATTTAAATAGACACAGCAAAGCATCGCACGTGGAAATGAGGAAACTCACTCTTTCAACTAGCGTGTGTGCCATCGCCTTTAGAATAATTCTCGTTATCAGCAGAGAGGACTTCATTAATAATTCAAGCGGACCAAATGTGCCACTGAATGCTTCCCTAGATTCTAGTTGCCAGTCGCCGACATTTTATTAATATTTTATGATGATGGTCATACTGATAAAGTGCGTAAAGATCCACTAAGTCACAATAAAATTCTCGCGTGTGTATGTAGACCTCTTGTGTTCTAGTTATGACCACTGCTGTCTAAACATTCTGGTTTTCAAGTCAGGGATTCTTCAACATGGCAAGTTAGAAGCGGAGTTGAATGTCACTCAAGGGAAAATTATTATTAATTTGCAAAACTGTTGCTCAGTTTCTTTGTCTGCCAAACCTGCTGCTGCTTATGTCTCATCAGCTCGTAATTTCTAAAGGAGAAAATTATAATGCAAGTTAAAAGGCTACCTATGAAGCTGCTCTGGAGAAAAGCAATCGAGTGTCAAGATGAAGTTTGGAGCTTCATTGCAGTGGACCTAAGCAGCCAATCATTGCGTTAGTGTCCTCTTAAGTGCTCCCGTCGCTCAGGCTGATCCATTTTACGGTTTCAAATAAGAATGATGACTGCCGGCATCCCATTAGTATGCAGGGTCCGAGGTAACATTTGACTGCACGCTCAGCGAACGCTGCTCGTCTTCTGCATGGAGCGTCGCTTGCTTGTTGGGCAGGTGAGGTGGAGAGAGACGTGACGTGCTGCAGATGTTACGTGTGGAGAGAAGGAGTACGTGACAGTAGGTTGGATACGCTGTAAAAATAGGTATGGAGAGGAAAAATGTGGCAGTAGGTACCAAATGCGGTGGATAATAGGTATGGAGAAAGAAATTGTGGCAATGGGTACGAAGTGCGACGGGCAGTAGGTACGGAGAGAGAAAATGGGGCAGCGGGTACGATGTACTGCAGACGATAGGCACGGCAAGCAAATCTGGGTCAGCGAAAAAAGAGAGTATATAACAGAAAGTTGGATATGCTGGAAAATATAGGCATTGATAAGAAATACTTGATATTATGTTGACTTCGGTGCATATATGATTTTTATAAAAACAGATGTAGGTAAATCACAGACGGCAGTTATTGAAAAGAAAATGGGATATGTAAAACGTGGTGAGATCTACTTTGCAAACTAGAAGGTATTCATTTGTGATAAAAGGGAGTTAATAGAAATATGCTGCATATGCTTTCGAAGATGAGAGGTATGCATAAGCTGCATCAATAGAGTTTGCAAATAAAGACTTCATGCTTCGTATAAGGATGCAGCTTACTTGGTTGCGCAGTAGCAGGTTTTCCTAAAGTTCTTGGAATTTACGGGTGCCAGTAACTGAATTATTACACATTTTGCTCCAGTTCTAGAGCTTCAGAGTAGACTAGCAGGTTAGTAGCGTGTGGAAGACAATGCACTATTGGCCTGTGTAAATTATGAAAATATTACACAGTTAGATCATATACAATGGACAAAGAAGGCATTCGTTATTGTAGCGGCTATTGAAGGAAGGCTTGGCAGTAGTAATGAGGCGGGGTATAAAAACAGGAGATGGACTGTACAATCACTATATGCGGGTTTCATTAAGGGCTTTGGTTGAAATAGAACAACGCAGTGCTATATAAAGAATGGACGCAATGTTATCAATCTTTTCTAGCAAAATACTAATAAATGAATTCGGAATTGATAAATGTGATATTTGAAAAGTTCTGCTTAGGCCACTGAGGAAGCCGTTGTAGTCTAGCACTGAAGCTCATAGAAAGAAAGAGTTGGGCTTCAGCCAACTGGAGATTGATTGTGGTTCTAATGATGCCGAAGGTGGTGAAAGAGAAAATAAACAAAACTTATTTAATTATTCTGTTGATATCGAAATATGTGCGATACCCCCTTAGCAAACGATGGCATGCTTTTTTCTCGTAAAAGTTCAAAAAAATATACGTATACAACGCAAGAAATCTTAGTATGATGGCGCCTTATCGGAGATAATATTCTATTTGGACCCGCAGTGTCCTTTTGAGAATTTTATTCTGTGGATTCACTACGGATTTACCTTTGGTTTCAGATACTGTGTCCAGACAGACCATTTTTTCTAGTAAGGTAGATTCATCGTGTCAACATGTTGTTCACTGAAACAGTGCCCAGTCAGATAAATTTTTCAAGCAGTTTCAGGGGATTTACACTTTGTTCGCAGACACAATGCCCGACCCGAGTATTTTTTTTCAGTTGCGTGACATCGCCTTTCGTGCGGTGCGGAAGAGACTTGGCAATATTGAGCAGAAGAACGGCTGCCTCTTTTTTCTTTTCTCTCTCTCGGGCATTTTTCGCTCGGTCTCCCCGTCTTGATTTAGAAGTCAGACTATTTGGAGCAAAACGAGTGAAGTTTGGAAAAGCCATTCCTGAGAGTGACGTCCGTTTTGCGAACGAAAGTGAGTGACTGAGTGCGAGAAGCGGCGCCGGAGACACACAAAAATATGAATTTCTTCCCAAGGTGCTCTGCACATGAGGAGAGAGATCATAGAAATGGTCTTTGCAAAAGTATATATCTTGCGTGCTTAAGAAGTAACTTTTATTTTTCTTCAAATTTTAGCGTCCGATATAAATATAAAATCCATTATGTTATAAAGCATATTATAATTAAAACTTCGCTCCATAGGCATCATAGGGCGGGAATAATCCAAATGAAGCACAAAGCACCCCAAGACGCTCTAGGCGCTGCTAAAAAGAATAATTAAATAATTAATCAAAACTATTCACCGTCAACTTGAACGCTTACAGATTCACACGACTGAACAGATCCAGGCAACGAATTCCGTATACCAGTACCGTTTCGGGTATGAGACACCGACCCTACTGGCGAGTATGGCACCTTACCGTTCCCTAAGTAAAAGAATAGGCTAAGGACGCAGCTCGTGTGCTTCATTCAAGAATCTGGGGGTGGGAACAGAGGAAGGTAGCTAGTTGCTTTTATTATTGAATACCTTATACAACATACAGCAGCAAGCAACTCTCCATCTATGGGTGAGTCTACAAAATTATTTTTGGCACACAACTGACTAGCAGAGCTAGCAAGTCGGTGAAGCAGGTGAAAATGATCAACAGCAGCCGAATCTCAATAAAGTGATCAATACTCTAACAGAGGAAACATAAAAAAATCATATAAATACTTCATCATCACCAAAAGCAGCGTAAACCTTACGCAAGATGCCACCTTTACTTGAAACACGCGAGACCAGACGTCTTATCTGCGCCTGAAAAGTAAGCCTCTCATCAAAAAGAACTCCAAGTATCTCAAGCGAGCTTGACCTCTGCAGAAAAGTGTCACCTGACTCGAATGAGGGATGCGGAGGTAACAGATTACAAGACCGACTGACAATCATAGACTTAGTTTCATTTGCATTAATTTCATACTCCATGAGGAGCACTATGCGTTGTTCCGCGATATGTTTAAAGACTCATATATTTTACAACATATCGCATGTTGATTTATTTCACAAACGTTCTTCATACAGCTCTATTTTTTTTTTTAAATATGACTTTTGAAGAATTCTTTTAGCAACTTTAAGGTTGATTTCAGTCAGTTGAGCTTGGGGCCGTAACTGCTAGATGAAAAGATAACCTGGTTATCGTTTATCGTCAGTTTTAAAATTTAAAACGGCCTGAAGATCGTTCATTTTACCGCACTGGCAATGTTAGGAAGGAATAGTCATACTCATAGTAAAGACCTAAGAATTTACATTAAGTAAAATCTTACCCCAAAACCAATTCGTCTTCCCGTGCACGGACGCAAAGTCTACAGTAACCATCATGTAGATAGAGGGGAAGTTTGTGGACCTTTGAGCAGCACTTGCAAGTAGAATAAAACTACTTGGGGTGACTATAGATTGATGTTACCTTACCTTGAGTTACCTTGAGAGTCTTCGGAAGAAGTCCAGGTGACGTTGCTCACGACACCCCACGTGTGTGGAGTCACTCTGCTGAGTGTCTTCTGTGGTGCCGCAGCTTGCGACCAAAGAGAGAGCCAGCAGCAAATTATATCCACAGTGCACGTAACCGCTGACCGCTGGTCTATCTGGTATTCTTCTTAAATGTGAATCCAGCAAATTTTTGAACTCTACAGGTTAGTAAGGAATGGAGCATTCTTCCGTCTAAAGCTTGAGTTATTTAGCTAGTTAGATAGACAAATACTTCATGAGGCTCTCTACTAGCTGAAAGTTTTCAGTTTTTAATTTGGTAACATTCTATTTCATAAATAAGCTCGCTACAGGAGCGAACTCGGCGTGTGACTAACGAACTAAAAAAAACTAAAACTAAACTAATATGCGAGGGCAAGTAAAACCACATCGCCATAACATATCTTTACTCTTGTCACAATACGTTCTACCCATGCGTGCTTAATAGTTGGTACAGTTGTGGTCACGTGATCAAAGTGTTAGCCTGATTGCACCAGTTTTCTTTCTGCCTTTGCAGCGTAAATCTGACCGCTCCACTAGCAATATACGCCAATTAAGAATAAAGAGCAATGATCCAATTTCTCCGGTTGGAAAGAGCGTCAAGGGCTAAAATTCACAAAAACTTAAATTGCACTCGTTGTTCTAAGCCGTCGACCTTTCAAAGAAATAGGAGATGAGAACAAATTTGCTGCTCTGATATCAGCAAGAATTGAATTGTTTTATTATATGAATGTGTAATAAATAAACTGCTCTCTCGAACCTTGAAAATACGTTGTACGTATTATTTCTAATAAGCGTTGAGATTAAATACACTCATAGAATCTCGAATCTTATAAACTCGTGTTTACTCTCCACTGAAATTTTTTAATGTCAATAGAAGATCTGATTGGTTTTCATAAATCAATGATTTTTCAACTTCATTTTTATTTTTGCATTAGACTCCAGCAAATTTTTATACGAACGTAGGTTTTCTCAAACCAAGCTTTCGCTTCAGTTATTTTAGTGGCAATCTGAGGGTGAAATAAATAAGTTATGTGAGGTTGGTGAACGTATGAGACAGCATTGCTGGGATTGTACGGACAATAATGATAGTGCCTGCTTTAATACGTCTCGCTCTCGCACAGGTAGCTTCTACTTTTCACCTTTTAACATTTGCTACTTGGTCGCTTATGTGCAATGACACAAGCACAAGTTGTGATGAAGCTCTAACCTGCGGAACGGTAAATATTCCAATCGTAAAGAATTAAAAAGTTGTATCCGAACTCGACCACGAGGTGTTCTTCATCCTTCCAAATATAATAAATTCAAGCAGCTTTCAACCGTTGACGAATTATATATTAAAACTATGCACTTGTTAGCGTGCAACCAGAGTTCAGTGTTTTCGGTAGCAAAAAGCAAATTTTCTTTTGATAACCGAATGCGAGCTTCACCTCTGAGAATTAAAACTTTCCATGACAGCAGCACTAATGACCGATACATTCTACAGGCGCTCCAGATTACACACAGCTAGTGCACATGTTACAATGGGTTTTGACAGTCTTCCTGGAATGAACCAAGTGATGGCTAGCTTTGTGTTGGATCAGCTTTGATGTATGTTCCGCATGCTGAGAAACAAAATGGACCTGCGTTGTGTCAGCGCGACGACTCGTTTCTGTAACGATGTTAGGGTATACTTGAAGACCTTTTGGTCCACTATTGCATCTCGTTATATGCGAATTCGCTCTTATGCGAATAGACAAATAATGTGATCTTCTTTAGGTGAAAAAATTCACTTTCAATGCGATCTGGGAACGAGTTGCGCGCGGAAGACAATGCCTCAATACAATATCTTCTTTTTCTTGCAGTCAGGGTTATATCGTAGGTAGCTATACATTGTTGTAAAATCCCATTACTATTGTGTTTTAGTTGTACTGTAGTGCAGTATCAGTATGACAAAGGGCTAGATTTACCACTGGGGATGAGGTAAAAACTGGGGCTGGATCGAGAGTAACCCTTTATTTAATGCAGCAAGAATCCGTATATGCGCCATTACTTTACGCGAGCTCTCTCAAGGCTGTAACCCTCCCCCCCCATATAGCGGGAACCAGGTGTAGTTACGTTATAAGGAGTCAATGGACTTCCATTATAGACAGCCTCGTTTATTACGTTACTGTTTTACTGCTCCTATGTAAGTGACGTAATCCCTTAAAACAGTGCTGCATTGTGGCAGAAAAAATAACAGATCTTTGTTAGTACAATGCAGCTGGTGGAACGTTATACTCAACATTGCAAGTACAGTAGTCGTAGTCTATCGTACAGTCTTGGGTCCAACTATACCTGTGTAAAACTTCAGTACACGAAGAACAGCCAACCACAGGGGTTACAGGTCACAGCGTGTTGCAGGCACAACCACAGGGTTATGGGTGTTACACCAACGTCATCCTCGGATCAGAAATCGCGTAGCAAGCTCAACCCGAAAAGCGCTGATGATTATATCAGGTACCGCAGAAAACTAACGAATTTCGGGTTACTGTTAGCTTGGAAAGCTGCGATAGCCACATTGGGATGCGATATTAAATCGCTTTTGCAAAGCTATCAACAAAGTTCGTGCTTTCGTGGGAACAGTTGCCACTAAATTAATACGCTAAGTATAATATACAGTTCCGAAGTTTAAGGCTGCTGGATATATGATTTGTGCAGACGGGAAAGCTGTCACGCTCAAGTCTTGGAGGTTACTGCATTCACAGTTCTTCTTAAGATTATATTCTCTCCTATTCTGTATTATTGGAAAGTTTCCAGGTCCAACTAAAGGTTATGCATACTGTACATATGTACATTATTAAGTGATAACTTATAATTACCTCCGCCAAGGAGGTTACGTTTTCGTCGTGTTTGTCTGTCTGTCTATCTGTCACCAAGATAACTCAAAAAGTTAAGAACCGACTTGAATGAAATTTACAGGGATTGTTAGGTATGTTAGGAGGAACAGATGATTAACTTTTGGTGAAGATATGTCTATCCGTTTGTTTGTTTATCCGCCTCATTTTTCTCAATATCATAACTCAAAAAGTTAGGAATGGATTTTGATGAAATTAACATGAGTTGTTGGGTATATAACAAAGAGTAAATGACCAAATTTTGGTAATGATCCGTTAGTGCATTCGTTCGTTTGTCACTGTTTTTAATTTTTTGCTTGTTAGCACAATAACTCAAAAAATAATGAAGGGATCTTTATGAAGTTCATAGGAGTTGTCAGTAATAGTAAAAGACATAAATGATCAAATTTTGGTGCAGATCGGTTAGTTCGTTTGTATGTTTGACTCATGTTTGTCATTACGTTTGTTAACGGTATAACTCAAAAAGTTATGAACGGATCTTCAAGAAAATTGCACAAGCTATTATTACTATCAAAAAGCACAAATGATTAGATTTTGGAGTTTATACAAAGGAAATTATGGTTTCAGAGTCAACTTGAATTTTTTGCTACCGTTGCCTCACTTGGCGGAGATATGTGTTCTCAGAGTGCTCTAGTTGTAGTATAGATTATGATACTTATTTTGATAAGACACATCAGCATTTAGTTTAGTAATAAGGTTTGCACTTTTTTCTACCACTCTAAAATGGGTTTTTCCTACTGTATTGAATTTACCAAAAACAACTCGAGAGTAAAAACATATTACAGCTCTATTTACGAAGAGTTTAAAGTTTGGGTCAACGTTTCAACAACCGACTGGTGTCATCATCAGGCCATTTAAGGACCTGTATAGAAAGAGGATACTTAGAAAATTAATACGAGTAAATTAACTGTCATAAAACTCAAAATCGAATCCTGCAAGAATATTGCAGTTGCAAAAGTGTTGTCTAGAAGCACTTACCTGCACAAAACGTATGTACAACAATACGAGACAGCAGCACTGGTAATGTTTACTGCTTGGCAACAGCGCATGAAATGAAACGATTGCTGGATTTTTGGAACCATCTTAACTATTGAAGTTTTAGAAGATTGAAGGATTCGTTGTATTTTACATTAATAAATGTATTTTGGCGTTAAATTACCTCCAGCCAAGGAGGTTATGTTTTCGTCGGATTTATCTGTCTGTCCTTCTGTCTGTCTGTTATTACCTCAGCAAATGAGGTTATGTTTTCGTTGGGTTTGTCTATCTGTCTCTCTGTTTGTTTGTCTGTCACCAAGATAACTCAAACAGTTATAGACGGATTTTGACGAAACTTACATGGGTTGTTAGGTATGTTAGGAGGAACAGATGATTAACTTTTGTTAAAGATCTGTCCTCCCATTTGTTTGTTTGTTTGTCGGCATATTTTTGTTAGTGCCATAACTTAAAAAGTAATAGACGGATTTTCATAAAATTTACATGAGTTGTGTTTATTACAGAGAGTAAATGACCAAATTTTTGTGATGATTTGTCTGTTCGTTCGCTTGTTTGTCGCTGTGTTGACTTTATGTTTTTTAGCACAATAACTAAAAAAATTAGGAATAAATCTCTATGAAATTTTTAGGGATTGTTAATAATGTTATAAGACATAATTGATTAAATTTTGGTGATGATCGGTTGGTCCGTCTGTGTGCTTGACTAATGTTTGTTAAAATATTTGTTAGCGCAGTAATAAAAAAATATAGATGGTTGTTTATGAAATTTTCAGGAATTCTTAGTCATCTTACAAAAACATAATTGATTAAATGTTGATGGTGATCGGTTTGTCCGTTTGTGTGTTTGACTTATGATTGTCAAAATGTATATTAGAAGTATAACTCAAAAAGTTATGAACGGATCTCAAAGAAAATTACAGACACTGTTAACATTATCAAAAGGCACAAGTGATCAGATTTTGTTGTTGATAGAAAGAAAGTAAAGGTTTCCGAGCCGATTTAAATTTTTCGTTTCCGTTATCTTGCTTGGCTGAGGTATGCACTCTCAGAGTGCTTTAGTGTCTATTGTTTCTTCCAGTGTTAGGTCTATGGTTCTTCTAAAGTTATGCAGTACTTTGCAATTATTTTTTATGGTCTCAAAGGGTGGAACAGCCATGTGGTGAGCGTAACTTAAACGCTTATAAATGCTGCTAGATAAATACCTGTGCTGCTTAATCCGAGTCTCGCTCCTCCCCCCCCCCCCTCACAGTGGAGGTGGTACCGGTACCAGCCATTTTGGCAATCCTTGCTAGAAACATTGTTCCTACCACACAAATCATAATAAGAGTATAATATCATCGGTCATTGCTGAATTTTGTTGCAAGGGATAGAAATTATAAATTATGTTGATAAATAGCTTTACCTTTTTAAATTTCTTTCGATGGTGATTGCAGGGACAGAAGGTTTTTTTTTATTTAGGAGAGAAGTGGATTTAAATAAACTGCGCATAGTCTTGCACTCGTCTCTCTTTTCTCTATCTCTCACTTTAATTGGCTTGACTAATGAAGTTACGCGCGCGCAGTTAAAACGGTTAAAAGGAAGAGAGCAGCGAGTTAGAAAGCTTTGAATTCTCAACTAAAAGTC
>LQNS02277275.1:14403859-14415276 GCA_001587735.2 Parhyale hawaiensis | reverse complement strand
TTGCCCCAAAACAGCTTGCACAAAAGCCGAGTTAGCATCGACGTTCAAAGCATTATCGGCATAAAAATAGAAAGGCGACGAAGCTTTACCGTAAGGACGACCGATTTTTTTGCGCAGGCTTTCTGCACGCGCTCCATCGATGGTTTAAGCCCTCTTCTCTCGCAAAGTTATGAGGGACGCTTCGAAAAATAAACATCCATCTTTTTTAGCAATTAGCAGTAGCTGCTGAAAAGCAGAGAGGTTTCCTTTTCACTCGCAAACATTTATAACGGCAAGAGGAGCCGAATGCATGGCTGCTGCGGTATTCTAAAGCTGATCTTGTCTTTAGTGCCGCGCTCTGAGCTCAATGGGAAATGTGCGTATATGCGCGGTGTGCTGCAATGTGCTTTTAAGCGCGACGTGCGTGCATATGCGCGAAGTGCTTGCATATGACTGGCTACGAGCTGTTAGATAAACACAGCAATATGTACATCTATAAATAAGTAATTCTCAGCTTGTAACTGCACCATTTGCAAACTCACTGTAATCAACTGTGACACGCTGGCACACTATAAACGGAAGTAACGAACAACCGCACGATATCAGGTATTCTAGAAGTCCTGTTGTACTTTCCATGCATGTTTGTGATAAACAATAACAGACAAATTGCTTCGTGGCGCTGCCCTAAAATTGATCGTTTTCAGGTAGTTGTCACTAATTGCAAATTGTGGCAATTTGCGGGTATGCCACATTACAAGCCAAAACACTGAGGTGTCTGCTATCCTCCTCGCGGACCACAGCAGGTCAGAACTAACTTTGACCTCTTCATGGTGCAAGTTTTACGGAGGCTCGATGCTTAATTGTGGACTCGCAGCGCAACTCTGAGACATCATGGCCAAAGGCAACAACGCCATGGTTCTGCTTGTTCACGACTGGGTCCAAAGCGATGGTCTTCTTATCTGGGAAAATGGCATAGCGATTCTAATGGCTCTCCAAATGGAAAAAAACAGACAACGAAAGCTCTCGTGACTATGCTATTGCGTGCAAACAGCATAAGTCGTTTTAGCATCGGCTAGTTTGCAAAGGCATTCGTTACAGTTGATGGGTTGAACACTCGGGTTCGGCTTGGACGAGGTCCAACCTTGAGGTCTGCTCCCATTCTCAATTTATCTGCTCACTCTACAGACGGTCATCCGACTGGCTTTTAGAAGTTTGGCGATGGCCAACTGTGGCAGATACCTCAATTATTTTTGCATTCATTGTAGCTCACATGCACCTAACTACAATTTACTGGAATGAAAATTGCCTGAAAACAATCAGTTTTTACTTAGTGCCACAGAGAATTATTTTTACTTTCAAGTATATCACAAATATGTTAAAAATATAGTGTAACTTGCTTCTGGAAACCTAGTATGTGTATTAGTGATGGGTCGTATGTAATTTTTTGGATACCCGCGAATGCGGATCTTTGAGCGTCCTGACATCCGCGGATGCGGATGCAGTTGCGGATGTTACAATCTGGCCATCCGCATGTGCAGATGCGGCTATTTCTTCACCGTCACCTTCAAAGTGGTCGCCGTATGACACATCACAACGGTTCTCCGCGCACTGAAAGCTCCATGGATGATTTTTTTGTGGGCTTCTTAGTATCACTTTTGATGCTCCTTGCATCTCCCAGTTGCGTCATATCTCGACTCTTTAAGTCGATTTTCATATTTCATAAAAAAGTAACAGGGAGCTAGGTCGGGTTAACACGGAGGATTAAGAATAACTGTCATTATGTTTTTCTCTAGAAACCCCTGCACGATGAACGCTGTGTGTGTCCTCGCATTGATGGAGGAACCATGATGGAGGAACCATTAGCCATGCGCCTCCTTTACGGACAAAATTTTTTCTTCATTTGCCTCACAACGGTAGAACGATGCGTTGACGGACTGATCAAGAAACAGGGACATTTTCATGTCTTACGCCAGTTGAAGAGAGTGCTAAACGGGAATCACCGTCAACAGAAATTCTACCAACTTCATAACGACAAAGGAGAAAGAGACAATTTCTGTTACCACGTTCAGTAGTAAAAAAGTAAGCCATGTCTACTGCTGGTGTTTCCTGTCTGAATATTGGTTCTTATTACACAATTTTCAGAATTCTGGATTCTACTGGGATTCTGGATTTTACTTTGAGATCAACGCATAACATTCTATTACACGAGACCATCTATACAGGTCCCATCGCTCTACAATAACTCTGTTCAATTTACTGAAGCAGGAAACGTTAATGTTGTTTTAGAACTTTAACTAAGAAACACGGGTATATATATTAATTGAGCTCAGTGTTCTGTAAACTCCAAGTCTGTTAGTCACAATTTCTAATTAAACTCGTCTATATTTACTGTGTGATGAAATAAAAAATGAATGTGTTCTTCACCAAGTTTTGAAATGCTTGCTACTGTCAACTTCGTCACTTCCTGGCTTAATGGGGGACTGATATTATTACCTCCGCCAAGGAGGTTATATTTTCGTCGGATTTGTCTGTTTGTTTGTGTGTCTATCTGTCTGTCACCGAGATAACTCAAAAAGTTATGGACGGATTTTGACAAGTTCTCAGGGATTGTTAGGTATGTTAGGAGGAACAGATGATTAACTCTTCGTGAAGATCCGTCCATCCGTTTGTTTGTTTGTCTGCCTCATTTTTCTCAATGCCATAACTCAAAAAGTTATGAACGGATTTTCATGAAATTTACATGAGTTGTTAGGTATATCATAAAGAGAAAATGACTAAATTTTTGTGATGATTTGTTTGTTCGTTCGTCTGTTTGTTGCTGTGTTTGATTTTATGTTTGTTAGCGCAATAACTCAAAAAGTCTTGAGTGAATCTTTATGAAACTTGCAGGAATAGTTAGTAATGTTAAAAGACATAAATGATTAAATTTTGATGCAAATCAGCTGATTCGTTTCTATGTTTGAGTTGTGTTTGTCATAATGTTTGTTACGCAATAACTCAAAAACTTTTGAATCTATCTTTATGAAATTTACAGGAGATGTTAGTAATATTGAAAGATATAAATGATTAAATTTCGGTGCAGTTCGGTTAGTTCGTTTGTATGTTTGACTTGTGTTTGTCGTAATGTTTGTTTGCAGCATAGCTACAACAGTTATGAAAGGACCTTAAAAAAATTGCAGAAACTGTTAATACTCTTAAAAAGAACAAATGATTGGATTTTGGAGTTGATACAAAAGAAATCATGGTTTCAGAGCGAATTTGAATTTTACGTTACTGTTGCCTTATTTGGCGGAGGTATGCGCTCTCAGAGTGCTCTAGTTGTTTGAATGAAATTCGACAGCGTCCCTCTATGAAGAAACAATCAAGTCGAGCGACTAGGCTACAGGAGTCATGGATGTACATATTGTGTATGATTACCTCTGGCAAGGAGGTTATGTTTTTGTCGGGTGTGTCTGTCTTTTTGTTTGTCTGTTATTCTGCTTGTCTGTCTGTCACCAAAATAACTCAAAAAGTTACGAAAGGATTTTGGCGAAACTTACAGGAATTGTTAAATATGTTAAATATGTTAATTTTGATGCAGATCGGCTGATTTGTTGTTTAACCCTTTTTATTGCAGTTTACAACCTTGTCTAAGAATTGTCTTGAGTTAGGTAATAAATTAAATGATACAATTTTTGTGTTTTCTTCCCATTTCCAAGTTTGGTCTCTGACCAAAGATTAACCTTTGGTGAAGATACATCCATTCGTTTGTTAGTCTGCCTCATTTTTCCTAATGCCATAACTCGAAAAGTACTGACGGATTTTTATGAAATTTACACAAGTTGTGAGGTGTATCACGAAGAGTAAATAACCAAACTTTTGTGATGATCTGTTCGTTCATTAGTTTGTCGCTGTTTTTTTATTTTATGCTTGTTAGCACAATAACTCAGAAAGTTTAGAATGGATATTCATGATATTTACAGGAGTTGTTGGTAATGTTAAGAGACACAGATGATTACATTTTTGTGATGATCGGTAGATCTGTTTGTGAGTTTGACTAATGTTGGCCAGAATGTTTATTAGCAGCATAACTCAAAAAATCATGGTAGGATCTTCCAGAAAATAAGTAAAATTGTTAATACTGTTACATGGTATCAGCACCAATTTGAATTTTTCGTTACCACTGCTTTGATTGGCGGAGGTATGCGCTCTCATAGTGCTCTAGTTTTTTTTCTACGTTGCATCTCAGTCCAGTCTTACCAAAGCTTGCATTATGTATTATTTATCATGTGCTAACACACTCATGACATTTTAATCACATCGAAAGACCAAAATTCGGAACGCACTATGAAATTTGAGTTCGTAGTCTTACTTGCCAACTATGTATATGCGAAAAGGAGTTCTGAATAGCGCCTAATTTTAACGCTACACCATAAACTGCTAGCTGAAATCTATCATTGGCCCTATTCGTAGGTAATGCACAAGTCCAAGGATTGATGAAGCTGATCATATTATTCTTGGCCTACACTGCGGCTGTGCATGTTTTCCTGCCAATAACGATAGGTAGCTCGAGCTACACTCTATTGTCCCATTCCAGTTGGTCTAAGTTCGTACCGGGCTCTCTAAGACAGCTATAAGCGGCACTGCACGAGAAGCCGTGCTGCTGCTGCTGCCGGGTTTTTACTTAATACTTTTTTCGAGATAACCTGGACCTCACTAATACTTCACCATTCTTACCCAAGCCTCTCTCAATTTCTTTCCTTCTCAAGTTATCTCCACGTAAAAAAAATGTTCATCGTTTGAAACATGCCAGCTAATAAACTGCAAACCTCACAAAAGAACAGAAAATACTCACCTCAATGATCTCTAACATAGAAACTAAAAAAAAACAATTAGAGCACTCTGAGAGCTCATACCTCCGTCAAGTCAGGCAACGGTAAGGAAAAAGTCAAATTTTTTCTGAAGCCATGATTTCTTTTGTCTCAACTCCAAAATCTAATCATTTGTGCCTTTAAATAGTATTAACAGTTTCTGCAATTTTTTGAAGATCCTTTCATAACTGCTTGAGTTATGCTGCTAACAAATATTATGACAATCGTAAGTCAAACATATAAACGAACAAACCGATCTGCACCAAAATTTATTCATTTATATCTTTTAACATTAATAACAACTCGTGCAAATTTCATAAAGTTTCATGCAAAACTTTTGCGTTATTGCGTAACAAACATTATGACAAACACAACTCAAATGTAGAAACGAATCAACCGATCTAGAAAATTGAACCATTTTTGCCATTTCACGTTATAAACAACTCGTGCAAATTCCTTGAAGATCCATTCAAAACTTTGTTAGTTATTGCGTAACAAACGTTATGACAAACTAAGTCAAACATACAAAAGAACCAACCGATCTGAACCAAAACTTAGTCATTTATATATTTTAACATTATTAACAACTGCAAATTTCATAAAGATACATTCAAAACTTTTTGAGTTATTACGTAACAAACATTATGACAAACACAACTCAAACATAGAAATAAATCAGCCGATCTGCATCAAAATTTAATCATTTATGTCTTCTAACATTACTAACAATGGCTATAAGTTTCATAAAGATTCACTCAGAACTTTTTGAGTTATTGGCCTAACAAACATAAAATCAAACACAGCAACAAACATACGAACGAACAAACAGATCATAACAAAAATTTGGTCGTTTACTTTTTGTGATATACCTAACAATCATGTAAATTTCATAGAAATCCGTCCATAACTTTTTGAGTTATGACATTGTGAAAAATTAGGCAGACAAAAAACAAAGAAACGGAAGGACGGATCATTACCAAAAGTTAGTGATCTGTTCATCCTAACATACCTAACAATCCCTGTAGATTTCGTTGAAATTCGTCTATAAGTTATTTTGGTGACTGACAGAGAGACAAAGAGACAGACAAACCAGATGAAAACATAACCTCCTTGGCCGAGGTAAAAATGTAAATATGAAGCTCTGCGTTGAAATTTGAAGAGGCACATCGGCCTAGCTAGATGCTCATAATTACCGTCATGCCATGTTCGCACCAGCAGCCCCGCAGCCGTAAACAGCCCCTTACAGACTTAATGAGCTAATTATCAACGATAAAATCGCCGGCAAGTTCCTCTGTCGATTAGATTTTCTAACTTAGATGCAGTGACTTCTGGTGGTAGTTTGGTATGGTGGGCGTTTCAATTATTTTGCTGGGCCTGTTACCATGCGGGCAGGTGCTGGAATGTTGAAAGTTTTTAGGGTTAGGTATTATGGAGAGGTATGGCTGGACTAATGGTATTTATAACGAGTGGATGTAGAACAATTACCTTGTTAAACATAATATTTTTCAATGGGAGTACTTTATCCAACATTTCTTTCTGTACCTGAATATCAATCTTGTGGTTGATATTTTTCTCTATTCTTGTGCAGAAAACAAGAAAATTTTCCTCACCATTTCATATAGAGATGTATTCTGCACTAGCTGTTATCATTGAAATATTCTGCAATGAAGATGAAATGGGCCGTTTCGTCTTTTTTCTCATCGAAAAATAAAAGCCTTTTCATTCTCGGTTGTCGAGTGTCCAGCTCTTGATCTCTGTCCGACTATACACTATTGCTGGCAATGCAAATAGCGAATAAATGTCGCTAGATTACTTTTCGTCTTGGCACGCCTTGCATACAAGTTACGAATGCTGAGTTGAAACGGATCCACAAGACACCAGGCGGCCAACTATGTTGAACTAATAATAATTTAGTTAAATTTTCCTTAACCTTTTAGAGCATTGTCGTATTGGATTATATTGCTGCATCGTTGCAACATCAATACGCTTAGCAGCTAAGAGCAAACTTCGAATGTTGAGCACGATTCGCACAGCCCTCCTCTTAATATATATATATATATATATATAAATAATGCTGTGGTGCTTTATTGAAGGCGTTGTAACCTCTAGGTCCCCAGATCCTACCTCGACTCTTTGCATATATATTTGTAAAAAATATGCACTGGAAGTACCAGAATTGTTTACGCTTTGAACAAAATTTTCAATATCCAATTGTTTGGTAAATCATGTACAATACACACTATACGCAGCTATATTTAAAATATATTACTAACTAGTAAATAGATAATGATTAAAATATAAATAATAATATAAATAAAAATTGTCTGAGAAAAAACCTAATAAAATATATATATGTAATTCATGCATTGTTGGAGTGTTGTTTTAAGCGGAACCAAATTGTAGTACTACAGAATAAATCAGCCATTCGCAGGCATTCATCTGTTCTCCTTTGTTCTTTTTCAACAGACCTCCAGTAACATCCAATAATTAACTACCATGCCATCCTCTTGCTTCATCTCCTGCTTGTCTCACTTCCCTCCAGTTCCAACTTATTTTGTATAAGCTACTGACATTTTCACTCTCACGAGTCGCAATATATTAAATTTTACGACGGGATCGCGGACAGCAATATTTTCAGGAATTCAATAGGAAAGGACGCCAAACGCGGCCGCATCTTTTGTCGCAGATCGATAGCTGCGAGCTTCAGACATCGCTTTCGCATGATTTTACTGTCCAATAAGCATCAAGAATTTGCCAGCATTCGCCTGTAGTTGGATATCCGAAAGCTGAGAGCAAACAGCCGTAACTATAACTTATCTATTCCCTGTAGGCGGTGTTACGGGTAATTCTTTGTCCTAATAAATCGCCAGTGCTAACGCCAGTGTGCGTTTATTGTAGCACCAAATCTAAATTACTACTATTGGGAACGCGAGGGTCCCGGGCCCTAATGCGCCGAAGACCACAGCGATAGTCGCGACTTCTTGAGATCTTCATGCCAACAATTCGAAGTGTGCTGTACGGCTGACACTGATATTAGTGTTTTCTTTTTTTTTCTACTTCTAAAGGGATACTGGCTTCGCCACTGAAGCGCCTGTAACCCTCTCGTACTCCTACTACTTCTACTACTATTTCTAGTATTACAGGTGCTACTACTGATGTGGGAATTGATGGGTATTTGTGATTCAATTTTCGCGGTAAGTTAGTTTTTGTCTGGTAGACGCCAATATGTAGTTGTTGATGGGAAAAGTATTGAGTTATTGGATGTGGTTTCTGGTGTCCCACAAGGTAATGTTCTAGCCCCTATGTTGCTCAACGTATTTGCAGCTGACCTATTTGATCTTGTTGATAATTTACTTGTTGGTTACACTGATGATGTTACTTTCTTGGCTTTTGGAGAGAATTCTAGGAATAGGTTGGATGTTTCAGATTCCATTCAGCGTGATTTGGAAGTGATTGATTCCTGGTGTTCTATTCGAGGGCTGACGTTAAATGCAGGCAAGACTAAGACCACGCTCTTGTCTAGGTCCCGTACAGAGTTAGGCATGGTTTCCCTACACTCATACTGTATGGTATGTCTCTTCCTGAGGTTAAGGACTTGGTAATCTTAGGTGTCAGTTTTCATCCAAAGTTGACATTTGAGCCCCACATCCGTTAAGCCGCCTCACGAGCATCGCAGAAAATCGGTCTTATGCGACGTGCTTTTAGGATGTTTGGTTCGGTAGAGTAGACACGTCGCTGTTTTTATTGTTACGCTCTTCCCCTTCTGGAATACTGTTCTTTAGTCTGGGCTTCTGCTGCTGATTGTCATCTGAGTTTGCTTGACAGAGTGGTTCGCCGATATGCGTTCATGCTGGATGGTGTTGTGCCTTATGAACTGGCGCATCGTCGCAGTGTTGGTGGGGTCAGTTTTCAATATAGAATATATAATTGTCCTAGTCATCCCCTGGCGGCTTTTCTTCCGGAGCCATTTGCTCGGGTGAGGTATATTCGATGTACCGGCGCTCTTCATGAGCGTGCCTTGGAACCGGTACGATGCCGTACAAGCCAGTTTTCTCGCTCGTTTTTTCGATCATATGTAGAAATTTGGAAAGGTCTTGATGGCTCTGTCATTGCTGGTGCGAGCATTGGCAGCTTTAGGAAATCTGTAAACAGAACTATTCTGTGATCTCTGATGTTCTCTTTCTTTTTTCACTTGCTGGCTGGATGAGGTTACGTTATGGAGCTTCCCATGTTCTGACATCGCCAGTCTAGTGTATCTTAATAATAATACTCCGAGATCGTAATATACTTGACTACATTATATATTTGACTATTTGACTACAACTCCAGGGTTATACTGGCATCTGGATTTTGCTAACTATTCCATAGTATAATTACATATTCTTGAAATTATATGTGTCTACGTATCCTAGAGTCTTATATCCTTCTGTGGAGATGCTTGGGTTGTCAAAGTAGGACACTTAGCAGTTGTAGAAATGGGCTATTGTTTATTGGCCTACTAACAGGAAACTTCGTGATTGATTATTTAACGAGTGTTAGTTCCCACGGGTTATGTACGTGTGGTAGCAAGTAGAACTCGCCTTTGCTTTTAATTCGTTTAGATACCTTAAGATGAATGTAGTCAAAATATACTAAATATACCAGAGTGCTCGCGCTGTCGAAAACGACAGCGAGAAATTTGTTTTTGTTATAGTTTGCATTTTCGTCTTTGGGTCATTTTGTTAGCTTCTCTGCCTTTTGCCTGTCGCCAAGATACCTTAAAAAGTTATGGACGGATCTTTATGAAATTCTCAGAAAATGTTAGATACGTAAGGAGAAGCTGATGACTAACTTTTGATGAAGTTACGTTCAACCATTTATTTCTGTTTGCTTGGCGGCTTGTTAATTTTTTGGTTATAACTTGAACAGTTATAAGCCGATCTTTATGAAATTTGCAGGAATTGCTGGGAATATTACACAGAGGAGCAGACTAAATATTTGTGATGATCTATTAGCCCGTTAGTCTGTCTTGGTGCTCATGTTTGCCAGAACGTGATTCAAAAAGTTAGGGCGGATATTTGTAAGTAAAAATTTTTAGAAAAGTAAAAAGATACAAAATAACTGATCACCGACTTTTAGTAATGATCGGTTTGTCCGTTTGCGTGTTTGATTTTATGTTTGTAAGAACATTACTAAAAAAATTACAAGAACTGTTATCAATGCCAAAAGGCGCAAATGACCACATGATAATGAAAAGGAAATCCTGGATTTTGAATCGATTTGAATTTGTCTTGAACATACCTTTACTTGGCGGAGGTGTATGCTGTCAGAGTTCTTTTCTAGTTTCTGTCTGTAACCTGGCCTTACAACCTCGCAAGACAATGTCCTTCTTCCCGTAAGAATTAAAACGGGACTTAGACCCTTATAATCAAATAACCCAGGCTGATATGAAAGGGGCAAAACGTCGAATTGTGTGACGGATTACGTGCAGGAGGTGAAGCTGAATACGGAGGGCCGCTTTCCCCAGAGAACAAATTTGGGACGCTGTTAGTGAACTACCGTGCAACAGCAGTTGTGGTGTTGTCTACTGCTGGCTAAGAAGCATAACAGTGCTTCGGTAATAATTTTTTGTTTGAAGTTAAATATTCCAGAACGTACTAGTAATATTTAACATGCTTCTGTAGATTGCCTCCCTGTCTGAGGAGGGAGAGGGGTTCGCTTTCATTCTCTCTCTCTCTCTTTGCTTGTAATGGAGAATTCACTTACAAACAGAAGCACAGGCAGAAACTGTCAGATTTGGAAAACAATTATTCAGTACCACTCATGACTGCCAATTGCTTGGAGGCTGATGTTGTCAGCCTCTTCTATGTACGGTTTTCGTTCTCTCTCTTTCTCTACTGTTGGCCTGCTCTCGACACGGTTATTGTTCTCTCTCTTTCTCTGCTGTTGGTCTGCTCTCGACACGGTTATTGTTCTCTCTCTTTCTCTGCTGTTGGCCTGCTCTCGACACGGTTATTGTTCTCTCTCTTTCTCTACTGTTGGCCTGCTCTCGACACGGTTATTGTTCTTTCTCTTTCTCTACTGTTGGCCTGCTCTCTCTCTCTATATATATATCCTATAATCACGGTTTTCATTCTCTCTCTTTCTCTGTTTTTGGCCTGCTCTAGGCACGGTTTTCGTTCTCTCTCTTTCTCAACTGTTGGGCTGCTCTAGACACGGTTATTGTTCTCTTTCTTTCTCGGCTGTTGGCCTGCTCTAGGCACGGTTTTCGTTCTCTCTCTTTCTCTGCTGTTGGCCTGCTCTAGGCACGGTTTTCCTTCTCTCTCTTTCTCTGCTGTTGGCCTGCTCTAGGCACGGTTTTCGTTCTCTCTCTTTCTCTGCTGTTGGCCTGTTCTATATACATATATCCTATAATCATGGTTTTCATTCTCTCTCTCTCTCTGTTGTTGGCCTGCTCTAGGCACGGTTTTCATTCTCTTACCATCTCTACTGTTGGGCTGCTCTAGACACGGTTATTGTTCTCTTTCTTTCTCGGCTGTTGGCCTGCTCTAGGCACGGTTTTCGTTCTCTCTCTTTCTCTACTGTTGGGCTGCTTTAGACACGGTTATG
>LQNS02277275.1:14378569-14403428 GCA_001587735.2 Parhyale hawaiensis | reverse complement strand
ACGGTTTTCGTTCTCTCTCTTTCTCTGCTGTTGACCTGCTCTAGGCACGGTTTTCGTTCTCTCTCTTTCACTGTTATAGGCTTGCTCAAGGTACGGTTTTCGTTTCTCTCTTTCTCTGCTGTTGGCCTGCTCTAGGCACGGTTTTCGTTCTCTCTCTTTCTCTGCTGTTGGCCTCCTCTACTCACGGATTTCGTTCTCTCTCTTTCACTGTTATAGGCTTGCTCAAGGCACGGTTTTCGTTTCTCTCTTTCTCTGCTGTTGGCCTGCTCTAGGCACGGTTTTCGTTCTCTCTCTTTCTCTCCTGTTGGCCTGCTCTAGGCACAGTTATCGTTCTCTCTCTTTCTCTGCTATTGGCCTGCTCTAGGCACGCTTTTCGTTTTCTCTCTTTCTCTTGCTTGCTGATAATCGGCCGGTCGCTCCCAAACTACCCGCAAGCTGAGACAAATGATTTTGGAAAAAGTTCGAGGAACTGGTGACTGTGAATTGATTGATGGATTGCCAGCTTTTTACCTTGCCCAGGCGCCGTTTTCGATCTCTCTCTCTTCCGTTGCTGGTAATCTGCAGGGCGCATCAGGTGACGGCTGCTTCCATCAAGGACACTCGACCATTGATTTCTCCTCACCGACAGCGGGCAATATTATCGAGAACTCACGGAAATTGTGACAAAACGACCTCTGACGAAGGAAATTGAATTGTGATGCAATTTTATAACCCGTGTCAGTGAGACTTTAGTGAATGAGACTTGGAAGTTAATCTGAGCACTGCTCCTCGTTCTCAAAAGCATTCGATATCGAAAATGCTAATGCTCTACATGAAAAAATATATATAAAGATATACTATATCCTTCAAAGGGATAATCTGTGGAATGAATCTCTAAAGTTAATCTCAGTGCTGTATCCAGTTCTTGGAATCATGTGTTGTTATTTATTGAAAGTGATAGCGGTTCTCAGGCAACAGAGACCACTATAAGTGATGCATATTTTGGATGAATCTTAAAAAAATGAAATTTTAGAGCTGGGGGCGCAATGCGCCCCCAGCTCTAAAATGTACCTCTGCGATTGCTGCCGAAAATGCTAGTTAGTTTAAAAAACTGATGCTTCTAGGATTATTATCATTATTTTATGCGCAAATTATAAAGGCGAGCAAGCAGAGAGATATATATTATTGTAATATAAACAGTTTCTACTCAGTTATCATTGTTAAGCAAACGAAAAGGTTTGAAGTATATGAAGATTCATACGTAGCCAATAAAATACTGGCAACACTGAGAACTTCATAAGCTTAAAAAACAATGATTGAATTAACTCACCATGCAGGGAAGCTTCAATTCAATTTGTCTTAACTCTTGCTCGAAAAGACATCACCATTGTTTGAAATTGTCAACATCTACACAGCTTCAACATAACAAATTCATGAGCTGCCACCACCTGATTATGAACTGTCATGAGACCATTGTTGGGAGGGTGTGGGGCCGTCTGAATAATTTTTATTTATTCTCCTTATATCGGAGCCACACAACTGATGATTCTCTTTATGACTGTTCGCTGACGGCGAGAGCCTCGATCCAGAGCGCGTATCCTAAGTTAGCGGGAGATGTTAATGCACACCACAGGGAGTGGTTGTGATCTGCATCACCGACTGATTGTCATGGTGAGGTTGCTTTGAACTTTCGAACCTTGTCTAGCTGTGTGTGCAGCTAGTTCATGGGTCCAAGCATATTGCTGGCAACTGTCTCGAACATGTCATGACTGATGTCACAGACTTGGTGATGTCACAGACTTGGTCAGTTGGCTCCCCTAGTGGTACTACAGACCACTCACATCTTGTTGTGTCCTTATACCTGAACCAGGTTGTTCTTGTGGTAGACACCAGGAGAGTGTTGTTCGTTAAGAGCATGGCTAACTGGGAGGCTATTACTCGGGAAGTAAGGTGGTTACCTTGGCGCCAAATTATTTTGCAGTGAGGATCCTATCTCTGAGGTTAACGACTTGACTGTGTCTATTTTGGAGAGGTGTGTCCCTAAGAGGACTATTCTTGTGAGGTCTCGGGATAAACAGTGGTTTGACGAACAGTGTCGGTTATGGCTTCGTTTGCGTCACAGCACGTTGTGGCAGACTTCTGTCGATCGTAGGGCCGAGGCTAAGCATGTGTTGAGGAGGCACAGCATCGTGAGAGGCAGCGTTCCAGGGAGTCGCTGCTGAGTATTGACCATCCGCATCGTTGGTGGAGTGAGCTAAGGAGTTCATTGTTCGGTGCCGAACATTCGTTGCCACCACTTGTTGGTCCCGGTGGCGGTATTATTATTGATTACTTGGCTAAGACGTAGCTCTTGGCGGCTATTCACGGGATGCAGAGTAGAGATGTGTGGTCAATGCCTCATGGATGTCACCCTGAACTTCGTTTAACCTCTTTGGCTTTCAGATCTGGTACAATCAAGGTGCTGCTTGAGGGCCTTGATCCTTATGGAGGTTTGGACCCGGTGGGAATGTTTCTTCTGTTTTGTAAGCAGCGTGCCGGCGTTCTTGCCCCAAAGCTAGCAGTGATCTTCCGGCGCTTGATACGGTTAGGAAATTTTCCCCGTTGTTGGCTGACTGGGAATATTACTCACATTCTCAAGGATCCTGTGTCACCCGATGTCGCCAACTGTCGACCTATTACACTGACGCCCATTTTGTCAAAGGTACTCGAGAAATTAATTGGTCGCTTGTAAGCTTGGTCGTTTGTCTGAGATTACGGGATTGCTGCCTGCTGGTCAGTTTGCGTTCAAAATTGGTTTGTTGTGAAGCACTGTTGTCGGTGTCACAATAGCTACAGTCTGCGCTGGATTGTAGGTCAGAGACACGCCTTGTCCAATTGGACTTTAGCGCGGCGTTTCTCTTGGTCAACCACAGGGGTCTATTATACAAGCTGAAGTCTTTTGGTTTGGGTCGTAGGGTTCTGTCAATTATTCGCGAATTTTTGTTTGAGCGAACGCAGAGTGTCCGTTTACGGGTTTTGAGTGCCTCATGCACGGTGGTCTCTGGCGTCTCTCAGGGTAGTGTGCTCGTCCCGCTGTTGTAGGTTCTTTTTACTAGTGAGATGTTCTCTTCGCTTGAAAACACGATGATCAACTATGCCGACGCTTCCACTTTGATAGCAGTGATACCTGCTCTTCGCATGTGTAATGCTGTCGCCCAGTCTCTGAATAGGGATTTGTCACGCATTACTGCATGGTGCTCGGCCTGGAGTATGTAGCTGAATACCAGTAAGACCAAGTCAATGATAATCAGTCAGTCTCGGACACTTGTACCGCAGCATTCCCATCTGGAGTTAGATGACACTTTGCATGAAGTCTACCTCCTTGGAGATTCTTGGTGTTGTCTTTGATGATAAGCTTACTTTTGAGCCGCATATTAGGCGTTTGGTGTCACGTGCTTCCGCTAAGATTGGGCTTTTGCGTAAGGTGAATCCTGTGTTTGGTAACAGTGGGGTTGTCCACTGATTTTTTTTTTTTTGCTTTCTTTACTGCCTGTGTTGAGTATTGCTCACCGGTCTGGGCTCCAGCTGCTGACACTCACTTGCGTCTTTAGGACCGAGTTGTTAGTTCACCCAGTAAGCTGTTCGCGGTTAATGATATGGTGAACCTGTCCCAGAGGAGAATGGTGGCCGAACTCTCTATGTTTTATAAGGTGTACAAGAACGAGAGGCATTGTTGTATTCTTCAGTCCATGCCCTCAAGGTCTTTAAGAGAGAAACACGAGCTGTGGTCGCGCGCACTCTTTCATGATGTTGGATGTCGAACTAATTAGTTTGGTCGGTGTTTCGTGCCCTGGTCGGATAAAGTTTGCAATTTATTGACGGCATCGGCTTTCGGTCGTATTAGCCTGCAGGCGCTTTAGTCAGCTGTTAATGGCTTTTTGCTAGATTTCCTTTAGCAGCGTTTCGGGCTTCCCGGTGTTGCAAAGCGCTTCATTTGGGTTGTATTACCTGTCCGTGGAAGCTCGAGCGAGAAGTTTGAATGATAATAATGATAATTACGCTTGTGTGGAGCTTTATTTAATGACCAACTTTACTCCTCAATGCCATAATAATGGTTAAAAAAACCGACATTCAGTTCACAAATGTTACTTAGTGTCGACGTTTCAGTTTTATGTTATGCCTCAAAAACTATTTACAATATGCTTGCCAGGACAATGAAACTTGGGCTCAATTTCAGTAATACAGAAGAGCGAAGGCAAGCAAAATTTTAGATTTGAATGCAGAAAATAAGTTTAGAAAAACATAGAATTATTTATATAGCAAACAAACAGTATTTAGTTAATGTACATTCCGTTGAAGAACACGCTCAATTACTGTATACACTTTGCAATTCATAATCATACGATGCAGTTTACTTATTTACATCTTTAAGATCATTCGGCAATTCTCTTAAGCAACCACCATATGCTGGAATATGTTTCTGAAGTTAGCTTTGGGAGAGCACAGGTTAAGTTAATCATGACGTATAGTCTAACATCATAATTATATGCCCAAGGTTGGCAAAATAAGTTTCTTGAGATACAGTCGTCCACGAAAAAAGGCCTCTTCCAATGGTCCTCATATTCTTCAAAATTGCTAAAGCTAACGCTCGGATAACAAGCAATGACTTACGAAAGCATTTTAGGCAAGAAAGCTTCGACGTTACTTCGAGTATAGAGCAACTAATATACTACATGAAGCCAATTACATGGATGGCGTCACAAAAGAGCACAGCTGCTTAAAAATGTCTATTTGTCCGGGAGCATGAAGACAGAAGTAGTTCATATTGGAGTCATGCTTTGTGGTCAGACGAAGCTACAATGTGAAGTAATCTCGAGGAAACGAGAAGAAGCTAGCTTCCCGAGAAGCGCCATTCCTAAAGTGAAAACTTGATGGAAGATCCTGATGTTGTGGAGGTTCTTCTTCTGAATCGGGTGTAGGTGCGATTACTAAAGGGCAGCGTGGGGATACTCTCTGCAGCCCCTTATTTGTTTATGTACTCATCCCTGCTCTGATCATTTGCAGCGTTCGTTGTAATTACTAGATACTGACCAATTATCCTGTTCTCAATATCCCAGTCTTGGTTCATGGGATAGACATTCAATTTACGAATAATATATTTCTGTACTTATCTACTCTCTACTAATTCATAATATCATTAACTATGTATTTAGCGTTCCTTTTAACATTCATTTGATAGTGCTTCGCTCTAAAAATAATTCCCCATTGCTCATAATGGTACTTTCCAAGAAGCAACTTCTTATGATTCCTGCGCTGCTTCTGAGCGTCGCTATGAAGATAATTGCGCCCAGTCCCGCAGGCTCCAAAGAACAACTGCTTTTGTTTTCATCAGGGAGCTGCAAATTTTTTGCCTCAGTTCGCTTCTCATTGGCGAGGTCCTAGAGCTACGAGGCTGCCCAAAATATTCTTCTTCACCGCCCACAATCGCTCCCGTCGGGGTGTTTTGGCGGAGCTGCGCGAGCATTGCGGGCTACCTTTTGTCTTGGTGTAGGTCGGTATGACGACCTCCCGGAGCAGCATCTCTGCAGTCTTTGCTACAAACTGCGCCTGTGCAGGGAGCAATCACACTTTCCTCTGCAGATGAGAGTATTTAAAAGCTTTAAAAACTGTGCAAGTGGGCTTCAACGCAGCCGTTTCAGATATCGCCATATCTTTTGCACTGGAGGGTTAAGCGGGAGTTAATCGCTTTGTCTTTAGCTGCAAGTGTAGGAGAATTATTAACTGGCATTATTGAAGCACAGCAGTACAGCAGGTGCATTGATTTCCAATGCAAAATTGATTGTTTAATTCACGAGTAAAATTCACCCTACAATTCTGATTATAATACCGTAACTTCGTATAAAATGATACATGTCGATTATCTCAGTAAATACATATGACAATCATTTGACCTATCTTACCGAAGATGAACTATTACAGTGTTTTATCTACCATGAGAATCGCTAGTGGAGGACACTCACGTCATCGACCTCACTAAAAGTAAATGCACATGAAGCTAATTCTGAAAACTCTATGAGCGAGTCTATGCTGAAGATGTTATAGAGAAAGAACGAGAGCACAATCTTTCGCCCCCAAAGAAAGGAAGAATGAATGCCGTATTGCTGTCTTCTTCTTCTGCCACGGCAAGAGCACACTACATTCGCTCAGGTGGCGGCATTCCACTCCTGCTGAATATTTTACGAGTCATTTGTGTTGGCGGAAGAATGAGAGCATTGTTATACTGAATAATTTAAGTGCTGGACAGCTAGTGCTTTTGAATATTCCGATTTTTATTGCAAGAATGATGAGAACAATGGGGCTGTGCTCTGTAGAGCAGGCTTAACGACCTGTCTCTCAGCCTCAAATCGAAGCTCTTGACTTCGTTTTGCAGTTCTAGAGGAGAAACTTTTCAAGTTATTAGCCTCAAACATAATGAAAAATAATAGACTTAGTCCATGTGGATATTGGGTTTCAGATGTTAGAGCATACATACATCATTCCGATATTTTCTAAGACCTAACACCGTCAATTACTTTGAATTGTCTAAAATATTTCGCTGGCTTATTAATAGTCCGTTCGAAAGTTCTACAACTCTTGTTGACTCCTGATATAAGATGTATAGATTAGTGATCATGATGAGCGAGCACTATAATTCTATGAGAATATATATAATTTTATGAGAATACAAACATTCAAAAACAATTCCAAAAGCAAAATTTCCGTTGCGGAATAGTTAATTAATGGTAGTAATATGTTCACAACTCAACAATAAAACGTTTATACTTACAAATAAGCTTAAACCCTTTATGCATTTAGTTGAAGTGGCACTACTTCCGCAAGGAGAGTAGTATGCGTAGGGGTTAGTTAGTCTGCTGCAGTTGGCGCAATGATATTCGGACCTAACTTGCGAGAAACTATTAATTAAAATTCCTTATATCGCACTTAATTCTGTAAAGATCTGTGGCTTTTGCAAGGTTCCCCTAATTGCACCTCAGCCCAAAAATGGTTACCGTGATCTAAAATTTCCGGCAGGCCTAAGCATTTCTATTGTACGAAAGTTCTACTATCCCTATAAAGTTTCTGCTACACAAAACTTATAGCAACCCGAAACATTTACATAGCGCAAAATTTTCAGTAATCCCGAAAACTACCTCATACTTACAGATAACGCCCTCCTAATTGAAAACTATTGAAATATTACAAGTGCCTGTTAATACTAATGAGCAATGACCGTGGAACAGCTACAATGACGCCCCACTACAATTCTTTTGAATTCATCTTCAAGAAAATCGAAATCAATCCATTCGATTCCAAAGTACCGCAGTAGGGATAAAATTACGGAGGCAGGTAAGATAGTTACGTTCCTCAAAACTGGTCGTGTTAGGCCGTAGGCGCCAATGCATGGCTCAGCTAGATTTTTACCTTCGCCAAGGAGGTTATGTTGTCGTCGTGTTTGTCTCCTTGTCTGTCTGTCACCAAGATAACTCAAAAAGTTATAAACCGATTTGAACGAAATTTACAGGGATTGTTAGGTATGTTGGGAGGAACAGAGGATTAACTTTTGGTGAAGATATGTCCATCTCTCTGTTTGTTTGTCTGCCTCATTTTTCTCAATGCCATAACTTAAAAAGTTACGGATGGATTTTTATGACATCAACATGAGTTGTTAGGCATATAGCAAAGAGTAAATGACCAAATTTTGGTAATGATCCGTTTGTTCGTTCGTTCGTTTGTTTGTCACTGTTTTTAAATTTAAGCTTGTTAGCACAATAACTCAGAAAATAACGAATGGATCTTTGTGAAATTCACAGGGGTTGTTAGTAATTTTGAAAGACATAGATGATTAAATTTTGGTGCAGATCGGTTTGTTCGTTTGTATGTTTGACTCATGTTTGTCATAAAATTTGCTAGCAGTATAACTGAAAAAGTTATGAACGGATCTTCAAGAAAATTGCACTGCTGTTATTACTATTAAAAGGCACAAACGATTAGATTTTGGAGTTTATACAAAGAAAATTATTGTTTCAGAGCAAATTTGATTTTTTTGCTACCGTTGCCTCGCTTGGCGGAGGTATGTGCTCTCAAAGTGCTCTAGTTTGGATAAGTTGCGGTTCCATTTTCATAGGTTTTCCTTACCAACATGTTATAAAGATCATGCCATATAGAAGTACAACAGTTATTAGGGATCAGCTAGTATGGCAGTATGTTCTAAAATTATCTAATTCCGACTTCACACAGTTCTTTGCGCGACTTTCGATGACGAACAGGTAGCACGTCCTCTTACATCTTCTCGCGCTTGATCTTGACGGCGCCAACGGTCCTGTCGATACAAAGTGGCAGTCTTACGAATTTTCATGCCATCATCAATGCTTTTAATGCCTGACATCTACACTATCCTTTTGTGAATCGCTTAGGCGTAGCCATGTATTTCATCTCTGTATTTTCATCGCAGCAAAAGAGTAGGCTTTTCCATATTTTGCTTCTCTAATACAATGCACTTTCAAAACATTAAAATATTGAAAGATGTGTGTCAAATTTTATGCTTATCTGCATCTGTTAATAGATGTATATTTACATATATGTAGAATTGATTTTTGTGTGGAAGTTCTTCCTATATAATATTTAGCTGTGAAACCAGAGAGACTTTCAATGTTCAATTTGCGAAAATTAGTATCTTCAATGATCCATATTAACATAGAGAAAAGAACTCAGTGTAGTTAGGGTAAACTGTTTTCCAGACAAATCTAGCTCGGCAAAATTACTTTCTTCAACTTCATTTGCCCCTTCGCTATTGAGAGGGGCATTTTGCTTCCTATTTAGTTCGTTTTTGTAGCTTCCATGTTATATACTGAAGATGTTTCGAATCTTGTTTTTTTTTAATTGCGCATTTTCAATCAACTGCGAGCTCCCGTTTCCGCATTATGTTATTCATTCTGCGTACATTTTCTTTAGCTGAATTGTTTCGCCGCCGATGAAACCTCACATTAATTGTATGTTGGCAACGGACATAATTTTTCGTTGCTTGCAGCAATTCGACATGCAAAACTTCCAATGGAAGGACGAGGGGGGGGGGGGATGCTCGACCCTGTTTTTCACTCGAGCAAATTTTCAAATTCTAGGGTTGAGGCAAATGAAAACCTCGTCAGGTGTGTCCAGTGTGTAGGAGATCACCATTGATTGTTATTATCAACATTATTATTAACTTTATGGCTGCAGTTCTTCTTGGAAGCTGTATGGGCAAAGGTCTTTACCCTTTTGTTGTAGACTTTATGGTCTGCGGTTCTTTCAATGATTAAGTAAAATAATGAAATAATTCGGCTTTTTACTGGACTGCAAATACTTTTTATTCTCCTTTTATCAGTTATAAAGTCTTTTTCAGATCCTATGAAAAAGGGCACAAAGGCAAGGAAGACTTGAAACAAGAATTTACTGTCATACCCTACAACAGATTAGGGCCGTCGCAAAAGTTAACACCGTTATTCAGTTTCTGTTTAGCGGCCCAAAATTTTCTTGGAGTAAAGGGCAGCACTCAGCTCAGGTTTCGAGCTCGTCTGCATAGGTTCACTAGTCGATGCTTCTACAGAAGACGGTTGGCCGGTAGAAGTCGGTGTGGTGTGGTCGGAACTGAATCATAACAGTCCCGTTATTCTTCAGTAAGCCTGCCTCTTCCTCACGGCTTTCCAGCACTCGCCCACCGCGCTATTCAAAAGTGTAGTTCCCTCCTACCTTGCAATTTATTTCCACATTACTCTGTCTTTGACTTGCTGTTTTAAGGTACGTCGCTGCAATTCATTTTGAATGTATCGCAAGGATCAGAGACGATGAGACCTTCTGTTACTGCCAAATACTGGGTCGTCATCACTGTACTTTCTGTATAGACGTACAGCAACAGTTTCGTCATAATACACTTACACCTGGACGTTTAATCAAGAACAGTCCTCAACTTTTCATGGGAGGAGCTCAAGCTGGCAGCAACGTAGTAATCTGCAGTTTAAGTAACCACATGCTTCAACCGAGCACATTTAGTTGGGGGAACCGCATAATCAAATTTCTTCGTACTAAATATTGCACACAATAACTCAAGCAGATAGGAATTATATGATTGTCAGGAGCAAGAATTCGAGTTAAGTGCACTGCATTTGTATGAAGAAGTATCTTCTTGGGTGCTCTCAACCAAATGCGTTTGGTTGTTTCAATTAGCAATTTCTCTGAATGCGGTAATTCAATAGTCGTGCGAGGCTACGTGTGTTGTGCTATTCTTCACCAGCAAGACGACATTAATTTTGGGCGCTAATTCCTTGCCATGGGTTATATATCGGTCCCAGGCTATTCACCAGCCAGCCTTCCAGAAAGAATATGAGTGATCCTCTGGCGGCTGTGCAGACGTTGCTCAACTAATCGCGAGGACTATACCGGACAAGCTTTCGCCACCACACTGCCATCGAGTGGCAATGGGAGCTGTCGAGCTGTTAACCTACCCGAGAGTATGAACCGGTAGCCGTTTTTGGCTAAGGAAATGAGAGGCTCCCTACATGGCCGAGGATGGACGGCTGAAACTACATCACAGACTCACATGTGTCTGGCTTGTGATGGCAAGGATGCAGAGAAGATTAAAAACTACAGGCTTCTTCCCCTCTCTACATGCATACAAAACTCATAGTGTGATTATTTTCCAGTATGCAGTGCGACCCACGGTATTAGTCCAATTTGATTTTTCTTTAAAACTATTATTTCCTGGTGATGTAACTTATATTTCTATTGTATATCGCAGAGTAATCATGTACAATGTTCATAATCCTATTCTTTGAGAAATTGTTTGCTTGATACCATTTAGAAACTTACTTTTATCTAATCCACCCTCTATTTCCTGAATCATGGTATTATATATAGTCTCAGGTATCAAAATCAGTTATATATGATGAATGAAATACATATTAACTATAAGTTTATTTATTAATTACTAAATAATACTTCAAAAGTACTTGGAACATATTGCAACAGCAAACAAGGCACAATAAACAAGAAACAATAAGCTCATTTATTAATGTAACGGCCATTACTTATTATGGCCTCAAAAATGCGGTCATTAACGGAATGACTTAATTTCTTAATAGTAGTACCATCGATGGATCTTGCAGCGACTTGTATGGCCTCCCACAATTCTGATTTTGAATAAAACTGCTAACCCTATGTAAAAATTTTCCGTTTGATGATAGACCACAGATTTTCAATTGGGTTCAAATACGGAGAATTGGGTGGCCACACAATCAAATTCTGTTTTTTTTACCCCAAAGAAGCAAGGTATTCTTTTGTAGCTCTGGCTGAATGCGAGAGTGCATTGTCTTGCATGATAACCAGCTTTTTGCGAAGATCCAAAGTCTGGTCGTCAATCCAAGGAACAAGACATTCATCGAGTAGGGCGATATAATTAGCAGAATTGATTTTAACTCCTTCACGGACCATTGTTGGACCTTCAAGTTTATCATTCATAATCCCAGCCCACAACATAACACCACCACCGCCTTGATGGCGGCGAAAACAATGATGGAGCTTGCCCTTAAATCCGACCCATTCTTTAGACCATCCGTCTGGGCCATCGAGAGTCGCTCTTGTCATCTGTGAATAGAACACACTTCATATCCTGTTTCATTTAAGACCTAGCCCACTCAACTCTCAGAAGCATGTGCCTTTGGGTCAATGGAGGCTTTTTTCGGGAGATTTCACATTTGCAAAAGTCCCCAAGATTTGGTTTCGCGTAGTGTTTGGCATTTCATTGAGACCAAAGCTTTCGAAATTTGTTTTGCTTGTGCTTCCTGGCTTTTTGAAGACTCGGCGAATGATTTTTCTGATATCCAGCTTGTTCACAGCCTTTTTTTACCTTTATCAGACTGTGTCTTCTGATTGGAAGGATCCCTCAAAAACGTTGAATTGTTCTAACATGGCGGGCTAAAATCCTTACAATAGGAGCACATGAGGTCTTCTTGGCAATTTCTTCGATAATGGTTTGCTTCTCTTTGTCTGTTAGATCTTTAGCACATCCCATTTCGAACATTATTTAAATGGACTAATAGCGTGGCTCACAGTATATCTGTTAAACAAAGGAATGTTCTGCGACCAACCTCTTCCGAATGTAAACAAATATTGCCAGATGAACTAAGCACACAGAGTTGCCATATGAAAACATAATTTTCGTCAGACAGATTTTCGATGAAAAATCAGTAAAAAAATTGTTGGACTAATACCGTGGGTCACACTGTATATAATCTCTTACTTATAACAATCAAGTACCAAATGCTTCTTGACAAGCATGCCAATACCCACACATGCTTAAACGAGTCTTATCTCATTCTCTCACCGACTCCCATCATCTCTTTCCTCCTACTTACGGTCTGTTCTTGCACATCTCTCTTAAATTGTCCCGCCTAAATATTCAGTTCCATTTTTTCAGCCACTCGCTTTCTCTCCATCTGCGTGCACATTTCAAATGAGCAAGCAGAAGTAGCCTTAAGTGCCGAGCGACAGCAATTCTTATATTTTAGTTTATTTGCATTAAAAGTTAAATTATGGTCTTCTGATGTTGCTGACTTGAAGCGTCCTTTGTCTTTCATTTTAGGACAGCGTCTCACAGTGCTCACTCATGCACACAATTTGTCAACCTTGTTTTGACTTGAGTAAAAGAAACAGAGTCTTATTTTCAAAGGCGTACCAATATTATTCTTTTCCATCTAAGTTTCAACTGCAGAGTCTTATTTTCAAGGGCGTATCAATATTATTGTTTTCCATCTAAGTTACAGCTGCTGGGGCAGCATTTATATATTAATGTGCTCCAATAGGGCTTGCTTGGGACGGATACGATCAATATCGTCAAGCAAGCATACTTCACAACACCTGCTCCACGTCTTCGGCTTGCCACTTTACGCAGGCGGCATATCCATCAAGACCCGTAGGAGCGTAAATATATGAAGGCCGTATATCCTGCAGCAATATTATCTTCCGTATGGTTCCGTGAAGTAAAATACTTGCAGTAGCCAGAAAGGCTGTAAAAAGTTTAGGGCAAATATTCATGGTTTTAGGGCTCGTAAAATGCATTCATGTGATCAGTGCGACGCTTGAGTGGAGGAGCGATGGCTAGCCGGTGGCAGATTACGGTGCTGGAGACCTTTACGCACATCATTGCCAGCTGAAAGGAACTAACTTACGGCCTTGCGACGCTCTATTTGAATAAGCAAATGACAAAAATAGGACTTTCAAACCTAAACAACTACAATCAGGATGTTTCTCACCTACAATAATGCTATTGCTTTGCAGTAAACCTACACATTACCATTCGTCATTAATAAGGCAAGAATAAATTGTACCAAATAAGAATATCTACACTCAGGCTATATCTCAACTACGACACTAACATAACCTTACAGTAAACTATAATCTAATGTCATCAATAGGGTGGAAATATCATTTGACGGATCCGAATTTCCACAGCCAGGATATCATAAGATAGGCTATATATGCAATTACCATACAGTAAAGTTTTGCCTTCTGTTATCGAAAAATTGAAGAAAAGGAACTATTTATAGCTCAGTGATTGCACGCAGTAGACACGAGGGATTAGCGGGACCAACGCCGCAACTGCTATTAATAAAGTAATGGCAGATATTAGTCTTATTTTGAAACTCAAGGCAATCATTACTGATCATTATCATGCCGTTCGTCTCAATAGAACCTCAGTAACTATTAAGTTTCATTTATTTTGAAATACTTTATTAAGAACCTAATTAAGTTTTTGGTGTACGTTGTCAGTTAAACTAGTTAGACTTGTTGCGATCGAAACCCCTTGTGTAAATCAGTGCAATATAATCATTCGTATATTCCGATAATAATGTTACTTGTCTTGTAGTAAATTTTACATCATTTAACGGTCGTTATTAACTAATTTTTGCTGGCAGCAGCGACAGAGTTACTCGGTGTGATATGAACATAATTATAATTTGCCTTTTTATAATTAGGTACTATTTATGTGATTATAAAGATAAATGTTATGTTGTCAGTTGCACTTGCGGCTGCCATCAACAGAGCAACTTGAACAACTTGTATCCTTCTCATTTTTTTTCATAAGGACTACACAAATAATTAATTTCATCCGCGACTACCTGCTCATCGTTGCACTCTGAACTCATCGTACAAAAAATTTCCTTCTTTTGATTTAACGTTCCAGCATTAATTTCAGTACTGGAAAAATGGACTCTGAGAGCGCACCTTTAGCTCCGGTGATTACAGGCGACCTTCACCTCTTGTTATTCCAGGCCAAACAACAGCAGCCGGGAGCTCGACCTTTGATATTCATGAACGCAACGTAACAATGCATAACTTCGAAATACGTACATTCGCCACAGCATTACTGTTTGAGGCCACTGCAGATAAAAGAGGCCCATTAGAAGGCCTCTGCTGCTACGGCCTTGCCAGGTTCACTTATGTAAAGTAAGTAAATTGTACTGAGTATCCAGGCTCTAGTAATAATATACAATATTGACGTAATTAATCCTCCGGCTCCACCTCAGAGGCTATCTAATAGAGGAAGAAAGAAGGACATACAGTATGTCGATAGAAGCGCGCAACCCATGCACAAGGGATTTCCCTTGCAGGATCAACCCGCATGGGACAAGTAAGTCGGGAATGAACGGAAGAAGAGAACACAAAATGCGATATAATTGCGTAAACGACAGGAAGTACGCTAGGAAGCAGGAAGTAAAAACCTTCCAAAGGTCTAGACCTGGCGACTTTAATGCACAGCCTTAAAAGTGTAATAGTAACATGTAGGTTGGTGCAACATTCGAGTCCTGTTCACGAGCAGGCCTTTAGAAGCAAAAGCCAACGTTGTAAACACGTCGGGATCTCGTTGCCCACGACCAACTAAGTCCCGCCTCATGAAGTGGACTGGATGTGGTAAACAAAATACATAAGATGGTGGCTGTGGACCAAAATTTTAGACATCCTTCCCGGTATGCCGGGACTACGCATGCAAGTGGTTCTGAGCAGAAGATATAGCAAGCAGGGGACCGTTGGTTTCAGAAAGACACTTTCCCGAAAGAAGTTCGCGCGGACCGATCTACAGACACTTTAAAAAAAATACATCCTCGAGGATACTCCGCGGGCTGAAAATATCTTCAAGATTTATATAAATGTACAGTTACTGCTAGGAAGTGTTTCATAACTGCATTGCAAAGCGACCTCGGTAAAATATTTTCGGAAAAGTAAAGTTCCAGGCATAATACTTCATTGAAGACTTAATATGTAGTAACTAGTGTCCCGAGCCGTCATTGTAAATGACGGCATATTGGGTTATTAAATGACTGGTGCACGTGTGCGATAAATGACGGCAGTAAGTTAGCCCTTCAGGAAAACCCCCGCTGGCTTCNGAAATCTGAATTTTCTCCAATCTTATTAGTTGTATTTTTCCCATATCTAATACTGAAGAAAAAGATTGTAAGGTACCCCACTTTTTTTTTACATTTTGAAATCTGAATTTTCTCCTATCTTATTCCCATAGAGCGTGACAGGAAAGATATAAATATATAAAAAAAAAATAAATAAATAAATAAATAAATAAATAAATAAATAAATAAATAAATAAAAACATGACGTGAATTATTATATAGTAGATATTGATTCGTTCCGTCATACTGTGTTCCATGACTTCTCTGAGTCTGTGCCGTTACTGTTCATTGTAGTTTCAGTTCCATCATAGGCTTGGAAATTATATTGGTAATATACCGAGGTCGGCATTTCCGATTATGTTACGATGGTACGATGGCCATCGCTCGGAACCGAAAATCGTCAATTTTCATCGGCGATGACCTACGTTGGAATAACTGTCTGCGATGTTCTTCGTAGGGCGTCACAATCGGCGATGTCCCTCACATTAACGCATTTTAAAAATGCAAACATCTCAGACCACAAAAATCGAATGGAAGCAGCATCTCTTATAACCTCGGCCTGTATGCGATTTTCAAACCAGTAATACTATTCCTAGCTGATAAAAGGTGCGAAATGTAAGGCCCAGGTTATACGTTGACATTGTTGGATCTGGAAAATGTATTAAAATAAACTTTGTAACCCCCTCTTTGTTTTCATGTTACTAAAAAATGAATGTTTCAAAATCGTATGGCTGTTTTTCTGTAGTTTTAGCCTTATTTCATCGGCATCGGAAGTACAACCGATGACGATGCCCATCGTATGCCATCGCCGATGGCATGTTCAGTCATTTCATCGGACCATTTCTTCCTCATAACACCTTCGCCGATGGAGTAAACGGCCATCGCCGCTTGTTTGATGCGATATCCATTGGACCATCGCTATCGCCGATGGATTTTTGCGATGTTCTATCGTAACATCTTATAATCGGCGATGGCCATCGTACCAGGCTCTGGTAATGTACCTGGAAATATTTATTATATATAGTTCTCGGAATTTTCTGAAGGATTTAAATCTTCGGACAAAATTTTTTAATTACAGTGTAGTGATGGGCATTTGAATAGATCACACTGTACTAGACAGCACACTCCTGCCACGTAGTTCCTACAACTATATTGATTATACTTTCCGAACAATCTCGCCAAATTATCATAGCAACCTCAAACAAAAAATAAATCGTTCATGGTGACACGCATCTTTTTGTAAAACACGCATACTTGAACACTGCCGAATTGTAAATGGCAAAATTAATTTTTTGATAATGCTTGGCCATTTTGATGTCCTAAATTCAATAATCGTCTCCCATCGTTCACCTCTAGCAATGAATTTGTCTTTCATGCTAATAAACGCATTTGCTGCATCACCAAGAACAGTTTATATTTGTCTGAGGTCCCAATGTTACTTGGAAAACATTTTGTCACCGGATCATCTGTCAGTAAGGCCTACATTAGGTTTCGAGTTGGCACTCAAGTACAGTACGAGGTTCTATAACCGTACGGTATTTCTCATTCAGTTATGAGCTGCTACGCGTTCTTCATTCATGAATATGTTGATTTTTGGGACGGCTGAGGACAATACTTGCAGATCTGCCGTTGTTCACCTGTGCGTTAAAAACTAACTTTCTCAATCGAATATTTTTTACAGGAACTCTTTCATATCCTAAACAAACATCAGAAAGCGAAGCGTCGTATTTGACTTCATACAATATATGTTGAGAAAACATAAAAAAAAAATTATTTGATGAAAACCGAAAAAATTGGAGTTAACGATGCATGAGATTTACAGCACAGAATAAAATTTTTATTTTCTTGTGAAAAATTGTTTTGAAATTTGCTTTGAGTGTTCATTGTTCACATATCATTCATTTTTCAGTTCCACTTTTGGAAACACTCTCTATAAGGTGTACAACAATGAGAGGCATTGGTTGTATTCTTCTGTCCCTGCCTTCAAGGTGTTTAGGAGAGAAACACGTGCTGCGGTCGGCGCGCACACTTTCACTTTGGAGGATGTTAGATGTCGAACTAATCAGTTCGGTTGGTGCTTTGTACCCTGTTCTGTTGGGGTTTGGAATTTTTTTCCGGCATCGGCTTTTGGTCGTGCTGGCCTGCAAGTGTTTAAGACAGCTGTTAAAGGCTTTTTGTCGGAATTCCTTTAGCAGCATTTCGGGCTTTCTGGTGTTGCAAAGTGCTACATTTGAGTTGTGCTACCTTTCCGTGGTGGAGTGTGCCTGAAGTTTTA
The DNA here is from genome assembly GCA_001587735.2 of Parhyale hawaiensis. Taxonomy (NCBI): domain Eukaryota; kingdom Metazoa; phylum Arthropoda; class Malacostraca; order Amphipoda; family Hyalidae; genus Parhyale; species Parhyale hawaiensis. The sequence continues at coordinate 14,385,722 of LQNS02277275.1, read as the reverse complement.
GTTAATAATAATACACCAGTCAACAGCTCAAAAAGCAGTTGAGCAAGACCAAGAACTGGAAAGCACCCGGACCAGATATGATGCAAGGCTACTGGATCAAAACTTTCACTTCGCTGCTCTTCAAAATTGCTGCACAGCTCGATGAATGCCTGCAAAGTGGAACCGTGTCCAATTGGATGACCACAGGGAAGACGGTCCTAATCCAGAAGGATAAGGCAAAGGGCACGGAGGTCGAGGTCAGCAACTACCGCCCTATAACGTGCCTGCCGCTCATGTAGAAGGTGCTTACGGGCATAATGTAAGAGTGGGTCTACCAACACTTAGACTCGAAGAAACTTCTACCCGATGAACAGAAAGGATGCCGCAGGAACACCAGGGCACAAAGGACCATTTGCTCGTCGACAACCTAGTCACGAAAGACGCCAGGAGAAAAAAGAAAAATCTAAGCATGGCCTTCGCCTCACTCCTGGATCCTGGAATGCCTGGAAATCTACGGCATCAACAGCAACATCCGCAATCTGATCGCGACCACCATGCCCAACTGGAAGACCCAGCTCACAAGCGCCAATAAACACCTCGGCGAGATGAGCATCAGGTGTGGAATCTTCCAGGTCGACTCCCTATCTCCACTGCTCTATGTTCTGACCATGATCCCCTCTCCGAGAACCTGAACAAGGCCGGCCATGGCTATAACTATAGACGTACCATGAAGCTCAACAACCTGCTTTACATGGTCGATCTCAAGCTTTACGCTAAATTAAAGGACCAAGTAGAGCAGCTCCTTAATATAGTTCATCAGTACTCTCAAGACATTAAAATGCAGTTCGGCATCAGTAAATGCGGAATTCTCAACATCGAAAGAGGAGAAGTTACTGCATCCGAGGGAATCATCATCGGAGAAGGTACTGTCAAGGACATCGAGGAGACAGGTTACCAGTATCTGGGTGTCATGAAGTACAACACCATTCTCCACAGAACGATGAAAGATTCCATTCGAAAGGAGTACCTCACCTGACTCCGGCTCATCTTGAAATCACACCTCAGTGGAGGCAACACCAAGAAGGCCATTAACACCTAGGCCGTCCCCGTAGTCCGATATTCTGCTGGCATTATCAACTGGACAAAGAAAGACTGCACCGACATGGACAACAAGATTCGAAAGCTCATGAACGTCTACCGAGTACTGCTCCCAAGATCGTGCGTAGACAGACTTTACCTTAATAGGAGAGAGGGGGCCGTGGCCTCATCAGCGTCTCGGACTGCGTCGAAACGAAAAAACGCGCTCTCTCCCACCACTTCAGAGAGAGCGACGACCCGTGGGCACGCGGCTTAATCGAGGAGAAGTTGCTGAAAGAGACCGAAATGGTAGACCAGCTCAAACAGCGACGGCGCCTCGGTCGAACTAACAAATGGAAGAGCATGAAGATATCCGGCCAATACCTCGAAGCTGTTCAGGACAAAATTGTACCAGACTCTTAGAACTGGCTTCTGAGGGGCGAGTTCAAACGGGAAACAGAAGGCATCATCCTGGCAGCCCAGGAGCAAGCCCTCAGAACCAGGTACATCCAAAACAAAATTGACAGAAAGAACGTGCCAACAACTTGCAAAATTTGCAGGAGCTCGGATGAAACCATCAACCACGTGATAAGCGAATGCGGATTGCTGGCGCAAAAGGCATACAAGCGCAGGCACGATAAAGTTGCTCGATAACTCCACTGGACTCTCCTGCAGATCTATAACTTCCCTGTCTGTGAGAGGTGGTACGAGCATGAACCCGCGCCCGTGGTTGAAATTGAAGTCGTGCAGATCTACTGGGACAAGAGGCTTGAAACTGACTGAGTAACTCACGCCAATCGACGAGACATCGTCAGCAGAGACAAGCATGAAAAGTCGGCCAAACTGATCGACGTTTCAATCCCCTTCTTCTCCAGGATCATCGGCAAGGAAACGGAGAAGAAGGGAAAGTACCGAGACCTTGCTATCGAAATTCAACGACTGTGGCATATAACGGTCGACGTCGTTCCAGTGGTCATCGGCGCACTGGGGACAATGTCCAAGAATTTCAAGACTGCCCTGCGAGAGCTGAAGTGCGGCCATCCCCGTCCAGGAACACTCCAGAAGAGCGCCCTGCTTGGAACAGCTCACATCATTCGCAAAGTGCTCTGAGCCTTACGTCGGGGGATGTGACCCGGCGCCAGAGTGTAGAGCTGAACATCGCTCAACTAATCCAATTTGGGTGGTGAAATCCCTCCGATAACAATAATACAATCCGATTGTAAAAACATTTTTACCTCTTATATAAGTGATATTAAGCTTAACGTAATATCCATTCATATCATCAAGACACATCACCGTTTGATTGTGCCATATAAGCTCGAGAGCAATCTGCTTCCTACGACTTTCTGATGGCACATTCTGTGCGTAAAAAGACCTTCTTAAGATCCTATAGGCAGCTATCGATTAACTATCACCAGGTGCCAGCGGTCTTTCCCGTGAAATACTGGGCGGCCAATTAAGCGGCCCTGGTTGCCCGTCAGCATCTTGGCGTAACGGCCGGGGAGCTCCTGCATGCATCTCGCCTTACCAACATAACTCTGATGGCTCTGATACTGAGACGGGTTGCATGCACAAGCTAAGGGCCACGTGTACTACAGCGATGCCACCCGCTGTTCAAAAATAGTGTTGTACTCATAACAAGAACTGTGCCAATGACCGTGTGGTTACGGCTATAGTTCTACAAGTTGCGGGGGACTATAATTACCTCCGTCAAGGAGGTTATGTTCTTGTCGTGTTTGTCTGTCAGTTATTCTCTTTGTCTGTGCGTCTCTTTGTCTGTCACCAAGATTATTTAAAAAGTTATGGAGGGATCTTTACAAAATTTATAGGGATTGTTAGACATGTTAACGGTAACAGATGCTTAACTTTTGGTGAAAACCCGTTCATCTGTCTGATTGTTGATTTGTCTACCGTTTTTTTCTTAAGGCCATAACTGAAAAAGTAATGGATGAATTTTCATGAAATTTATGTGAGTTGTTAGGTATAATACGAAGAGTAAATGACCAATTTTCTAGATGATCTGTTGGTTCGTTCGTTTGTTTGTTGCTATGATTGATTTTAAGCTTATTAGCATGATAACTGAAAAAGTTATGGATCGATCTTGCTGAAAACTTACATGAGTTGTTGCTAATGTTAAAAGGAATAAATGAATAAATTTTGGTAGTGACCGGTTTGTCTGTTTGACTTATGTTTGCCATAATGTTTCTTAGCAGCATAACTTAAAAAGTTACGAACGGATCTTCATGAAACTTACAGGAACTGTTAAAATTATCAAAAGGCACAAATGATTAGATTTTGGTGTTGATACGAAGAATATCACGGTTTAAGAACCAATTTAGATTTTCCGTTATCGTTGCCTTACTTGGCGGAGGTACGAGCTCTCAGAGTGTTCTCTACATATTGTTGAGCGTGTGATCACGTCTCCCTCATCAGAATAACTCAGCGGCTGGTAGTAGAGGCGAATGTACATTTTTTGAGAAAGATCACGCACAGAAGCTGATGTACCATTTAGAGTCCTGTTATGACTATTCATATCAGGCTGTGTTATTTTCCTGTGGGGGTTTTGTCATTTGGGGTCCCGCAGGAAAGAAATTCTTGCTGCGGGGTCGTACAGCGCGAGGTGTACTGTAATCGCAGCACAATTGGGCTACTGTAACCTGAAAAATGGTCACCGCAACTGGGGTTGAGGTTATAAGAGCGCCATCTATCGATAAGTGGTGTAAGCTTAACAAAAATGAATATTAGTTTTTGTTTGTAACTTTGTCGCCGTAAGCGCGAAGAAAGTAAAATTATTTACTTTCTTTAATAAAGGCCACGGCGTTGACTCGTTGCTCATTGCTATAATCTTTGCGTTCCTTTATTTGTAAATGAAGTCACCGTAGCCTGTGTGGCTGTTGTCGTTACCGCTTTTCGGGTTATGACTGCGACACAATTTGCTAGCGGAGGGGTCATCGCGGTATATCACCGGCAGCCCAGAAATAGTGATAACCCCGATCAATAATGGTTGTGGCAATCACGTGCGTGGGCCCCAGCTCCTTTTTAGAAAAAAACTTTTTAGAATGGATCCCATATGGGAACGCAACACTTACCCATGTACATCCCAGCTGGGCTCATGAAGGGGAACCCATATGGGCACGAGGAGGGATGTTAACAATGGGACCCAGGTGGAAAGCCTGTATGGGGCCCAGCTGGGATGTACTTGGGTAATTGTTGGTTTTCCCACATGGGATCCATTCAAAAAGTATTCAAAAATAGTAGCTGGAACCCTTATGGGCTTCCCACATGGGCCCTGTTGGGAACGTCCCTCCAAATGCCCATTTGGGCTGCACGACATGGGGCCCAAATGTGACGCGCTTGGGCAAGTCTTGAGTATCCCACATAGCCAGAAAAAAGCCCCGGTAGGAAAAGAGCCATGCTTTCTCTTGAAGCTATATTTGAGAGCTCTATTCATTTATGTTAAATTTGACCCAGTATTTGCATGTACGAACGTTGGTTGCAGCATCCCCTGAAATAGATTATGTGAGGTTAAGTTAGATTTAGCTAGGTAAGCTTAGGTTAGGTAAGGTGAAGTTGGGCTAGGTAAGGTTAGGTAAGATCAGGTTAAGTGAGATCAGGTTAAGTGAGACCAGGTTAAGTGAGACCAGGTTAAGTGAGATCAGGTTAAGTGAGATCAGGTTAAGTTAGATCAGGTTAGGTTAAATTAAGTGAGGTTAGTTTGGGTTAGTGAGGACTGCGAGGTTGGGTTAGGCTATACCTATGCATAAGAGACAAATTTTTACATTTTGAACTTGTTCAAAGTCCAAAAATAGGATATCTCGTGTTATCCCTATCCAAAAAAAGAAAAAGCAAAGAGCGTAACGGAAGAACTCTCGAGAAATAAGCATCAAAGAGAGACGTCAACATCGAGATCAGCTATGAATATTTCAATCAATTATGCCTGAAAAATCGTTATCAGTTGCGAATTTCAACCTTTGAGCAAATAAATGAAAAAAGAGAATACATATTAATTGAACAAAAAACAAACTAGCCAACAAATTTTAACTTCGTCTCTGCTACTTGCGTGAATGTTTGTGTATCTCATTAATTTAGGTACCTACGCTGTATCCAAATCTGTGCTTAGATTTGTACGAGCACCGAAGGTTATTAAGATTTGCGTACTTAACCTTCTCGTAGGAATAGCAATACACGGTACGTCTGAAAATGTTGAAAGTGGGCGTTCTGTAGAAATAGTACTGATGAAGTAAAAAAGCAGCGAGTCAAACTGAAAAATGGGACGTGAAGGACAAAAACAGTGAGGATTAACAAAGTTGAACTGATTCAAGTAGAATTGAAAGCATTCTAGTAGCATATTGCTTGTTGACCAGCGTTACCAATAAAACATGCAGTGAAGGCTGGTTGAAACTTTCACAGCTCTAGAGGCAAAATTTAGGCCGGTATGGCTCCCTGATTCACCTTCTTTGAAGTGAAGCCTCATTTACACTACGTATTTAGCAGAAAACCTACTTAAACATATCACCGTATTTGTTGGACTTAATAATGTTCATTCAGTCTCCAACTCCTTACTGGTCAGCTACTTGAGTAGCACCCATGGACAAAACACAGTCAAGACGATTGTCGTCAAGTACGTACAAACAGTTTGAGCAATAAATATTCATATGGTTCCTCTCGCATGAAGAGTATAACAATGAATACATTTTTGGTTAGGATTATGAACCCAAACTATGAAGGCCTGAGTCCGACCCCTCAAATATGTACTTCGATTCGTCGGTGTGACGTTATCTGGCTACATGAAGTGCGGTCACGGTTAGATTTTATTTTAGTCCACTTGAGTTTTCCTGTTACACTCTTTGCTTTCTGAGCCTATCACGTAAAAATTGCTTACATACGAAAAGTTAGGTAATTACGCAAGGATTCAAACCATTAGAAAATGTGCGGTGGGCGAGGCCTGCTTTTCTCTTAATTAATCGCTGTTATAAAAAAAAAACAACGTTCAGGTATAGTTAGCTGAGGTTAAGTTAGGCTAGGCTTTTTTCCCACCTGGGCTGTTTTCCTACCGGGGCTTTTTCCTACCAGGACTTTTCTTCCTACCGGGGCTTTTTTCCGACTGGGGCTTTTTTCCTATGCCTAAAGTAAAGTAAAGTAAAGCAAAGTAAAGTCACAGATTTTTAAAGTATTCCAGAATCTATACCTCTTAATTTTACTTCCATAATGAGAAGCAAATTTAGCAGGTAATAATTCTGAAACTCCATCAAACGCTTTCTTGATAGCGAAGAATCGGAGCAGCAACGGCAGCGAAATTTCGAAGATCATTGCGGCGTTCGTGTGAACAACAATCGCGACTTTTCATTTAGTTACACATCATCCTACAGGTTCTTGATTATTTAGTTACAGAACTCTAGAGATCTAGATATCTAGGAGCTACGGTACATCTAAATAATTCTTACTATATACTGTACAGAGCGCACGAAACATCAAGAGAGCATTAACCCTGTCGTTCCTGACAACATTATCCTTGTCGTTGCTGACGATAGCTCTGGCTATATTAGCACCATTTTTAATACTCAAAAGCCGAATTTTTTTCTTACAGAAAAAATTTGCATGCCTCCTCACCAAGCATTAAAAAACTGTAGGTGTTTTTATTGTCAGTGAAATTAAAACAGAGATAAGCTGAAGTAGTCCCAAGTATCCACACTCCTCACTCTAGCACAACGCCCGACGACAAAGCCCTGATTTGAAGTGAGTCCTCAGTCCCGGAAAGAAATCGCCTCCGGGGGGGGGGGGGGCTGAGTGTGGATACACGCACCTCCCTGCTGACTATACAGCATCGCTTTCACTTCATTGTAACGAGCTGTAAGTTTTATAGATAGCAGGAGTACATTTTTATGATCATATAGAACCAAAAATTTGCAAGAGCGGAGTTTACTAAGCCAAGCGGTTACCCAGCCATTGCCGTGTTTGTAAATCACGTTAAAATATATTCATGTCAAATTGAAACTCACTCCGAATGAAGAAAAATATGATGAACTTTGCTAGAGGCACTTTATACATAGAGAGTGAAAACTATTGTGGTGGCTAAGGTTTTAAAATTTTCTTTAAG
>LQNS02277275.1:14367340-14377924 GCA_001587735.2 Parhyale hawaiensis | reverse complement strand
GTTTGTAAATCACGTTAAAATATATTCATGTCAAATTGAAACTCACTCCGAATGAAGAAAAATATGATGAACTTTGCTAGAGGCACTTTATACATAGAGAGTGAAAACTATTGTGGTGGCTAAGGTTTTAAAATTTTCTTTAAGACAAATAAGACAGTTCAAGCCGAAGCCGTGGTCGCCGCAGTTTATAACAAGGGGTTGTTTTACGTTTTGCATTTTGTGCTCTCATTGGCAGAGATCTCCATAGTTCTCATTCATCCAGTTGATCGCTAAAGATCACAAGTTATTTCGCTCTCTGCTTATTAAAGCGGTTATTGGATGAGTACCGTAATCTCAAACATTTCAACGCATGAATCAATGTGACGCTAGTATGAGTTAGTGCGCTGGTGCAGTACTCATTTTAGTTCATTAAACCAAAATTAAAGCAGGCTCCGAAATGTGCATTATTTCAGTGCAACCGGTATTGTGCAAATCCCAGTAATTTCAAGCACTGTCGCTTAAGTGGATCTCAGGAATCTGCCGCATGGCCGCCCATGTCATTCGAGATCACAATGGCCTTATCCACTGCAGGAAACACAGTCGCGAATATCTCACCGTGCATCAACTGAATCACAACCACGATCGTAAACCTATATTCTCAGGGAAGTAATCAGTGCATTTAGCTGCTTATTGCTGCAGTAAAACCCGTTAACATAAGCTTTGGGGCCCTTATTACCATCTGCGTCGTGTCATGGCCGGCCCAACTTTGCGTGCCGCTCCAGCTGCCCGGGCCCTGAAATGTTGCGCCGTCCTTGGGAAGCGTTCCAGATTTTCCACAGTACAAATTATAACGTAAATAAAACTAATAATAAAACATCATAAGCTACTCACGAGGGACGCCAGGACGTGACATGATGCACGAAAAGTGGAGTGTAGTTTATCTCTAAATTTAAATTGAAAACAGGGGCAAAATTATTGTATTATTACACACTTGACGGTCACTGCAAAATTTCAGCCAGTTTTGCTTAGACTTTTTTGGGGGTATTTTTGATTGTTTGTGACTGCAAGCTGCTTACTGCATGGGCTGAGTGTATTCATGAATTTTATTTATCCTCGGGCTCTTCTGCTACATATATGTCTGGACCTCATAGCATTTGCAGTGATGTTGCTTATTGTATACTTGTAGGCATACCTGTGGGGGATATCGTGTTCTTAATAAAATTATTATCACTATCACTATTATCACCATTGTTAGACCTCTGTCTCGTAACAGTAGGAGTGAATTTCAAAATCTCCAGAGAAAATTTGTCTCCGATAACCATTACTGAACCAATGAGGTCAAATTCTGTCTGATATGGTAGCTAGCCTGTAATCACAACAAATGGCATAAATCAGACCATAATAAATGATAACAACTGTGTGATAGCTAGTGGCCAAGGTTCTTTAATAACATTTAAAAAACTAAGCATCCTTTGCCTCGAATTCAGTGTTATTAACAGAGCTCTAGTATTGATTCCCTCTTCATTCGAACGTAATGTAATTTCCAAGAACAATAGAGACAGTTAAGTTCCGAAATTTTTTTAACGAACGAACAAACAGCGACTGTGCTACCAATCGCTTTGCAGTCATGCTCGATTAAATGAATAGCTTATACACCTATCCGAGTGGATAAAAATTGTGCTGAAGTTAGTAGAATTACTTAGCAGAGTAATACATTCGCAAGAATGCAGGAAAACTTAAATTCAGGTTGAATTTTTTCGTCCAATTCCACGAATTGTTTTAATGCTCCTCGAATAAGTCAACTTCTCCGGCCATAGCCATTACTTGTCACCATTAGTAAAGAGTTATCGGGTATCTTCACCAACGACTGGAAGGCCGAGAGCTCATTTGCTGGTTCTTACTCAGGCTCCAAACTGTTTCACTGACCTTGGATGTAGGACACGTTCTGTTGGGCGCCGAAATTAAACATTCGAAGCTTGACTTATCCTAAACGTCCGGCAGGTGATGCGACATCGGCTCGCTGAATTGAGTTTTAAGTATGACTTTACCTTTTACTTTTGACACTTCCAGGTGATCAACGCTGCTTCTTAAAACAGAGTTTTCAACCGGCTCATCGTCATCAGGCTGCCTGTAACATTTTCAACACAATTCAAAGTTGCAAAGTGTATGTTTATGTCTGGAGTCTCGGACAAGTCCAACCTAGAAGGTTGAATTTTGGTGACCAATCGAACCTGCCTTTAGCTCCAAATTTTCATTAGTTTAAACCCAGACTCGAATATGTTACAGCACCCTACTTTATAATTTCAAATTTCCACAAATTTTAGCCAGGCAGTGGAATGTTGCACTGTCCTTGGGTATATTTCCACATTGCGCAAGTCGTAATTTCTCTTTCATTAATTAATAAGGAAATTCTAATCCTAAAACAGTTTATTCCTACACTAGCGCAACCAGCTATCAAACAATGATTGGAGAAGGATTTATAAAGGATACATCAATGTGTAATAGATGCAGTGTAAGTGTTAAAGTTACAGCGATCATTCCATGAGGCAAAACGTTTGCTGGTAACTGATTCTTCGGACGAGGTCCAGGTGGTGTTGAGAACGCCATCCATCTCTGCAGTCCGTGATCAGCGGGGTGGCTAACAACGAGTTATAACCACATTTCACGTAGAGGCTTGCAGCTGGTTTATCTGGCACTTTCAATAAGTATGCGTCCAGGAAGTTTTTAAATTTTGCAGTCTCTGTACCGGTGACATTTTGAATGTAGCGTGGCATTTTGTTGAATAACCTCGCTCTCTGTACCTCGAAACTATAAGAATACTTCGTGGATATTGCATCACTACCAGGTTTGATCGGAATTTGCCCTTTACAAGTGCGAACAATACGGTCTGAGTGATTGGCCCGAATCCTCCCATTGACGTTGAAAGTAATTCCATGTAGATTTTCCAAACATATGTGACCTAAAGCGCTCGACTCTCCGTTGAAGTGAGTACATTTGAAGTTGAGCAAGTCTTCCGTGATAGTTTAATTCGTGCCTGCCCCTGATTTTAGCGGTGAACGATCACTGGATAGCATTGAGGCGCTCTAAGTCTTTCCGTTTGCTCAGCATCCAAAGAGGTGAACAGTAAATTACGTTCCCATCTCTCGCCGTCTAAGACGAAGAATCAGTACGGAAGGAGTTTTTCCCGTATCGTAACATTCATATTTTGAGTCGTTAAGGGTCGTGTGGTTGACCAACGTCTAGTGAAAAATGTTAGTTAGATCTAGTTGCACATTCCGTACGTCTGCCATTGACTGTGCCGTTGCTAATATCAATGTATCATCAGCGAATGATGAGGGAACAACAAACTGGCATTGGTGCTTCATGTCATTTATCATGTTGAGGAAGAGCCAGTGTTGGACCAAGCACAGTACCTTGTGGGACTCCACTGAGTACCGGCTGTTGTTTAGACACTTTCTTATTACCTCCGCCAAGAAGGTTATGTTTTCGTTGTGTTTGTCTGTCTGTCTCTTTGTCTCTATGTCTGTCTGTCACCAGGATAACTCAAAAAGTTAAGAACCGATTTGGATGAAATTTACAGGGATTGTTAGGTATGTTAGGAGGAACAGATGATTAACTTTTGGTGAAGATATGTCCATCCGTTTGTTTGTTTGTCTGCGTCATTTTTCTCGATGCCATAACTCAAAAAGTTATGAATGGATTTTGATGAAATTGACTTGAGTTGTTGGGTATATAACAAAGAGTAGATTAAAAAAATTTGGTAATGGTCCGTTTGTTCGTTCGTTCGTTTGTCACTGTTTTTAATTTTATGCTTGTTAGCACAATAACTCAAAAAATAATGAATGGATCTTTATGAAATTTCTAGGAGTTGTTAAAAATGGTAAAAGACATAAATGATCAAATTTTGGTGCAGATCGGTTTGTTCGTTTGTATGTTTGACTCATATTTGTCATAACGTTTGTTAACAGTCTAACTCGAAAAGTTCGGAACGGATCTTGAAAAAAATTGAACAAGCTGTTATTAATATAAAATGCCACAAATGATTAGATTTTGGAGTTTATGCAAAGAAAATAATGGTTTCAGAGCAAATTTGAATTTTTGCTACCGTTGGCTCACTTGGCGGAGATATGCGCTCTCAGAGTGCTCTAGTTTATAATTACTGTCAGGAAAGTTTCGATCCATCTAAGACATTTTCCACGGATGTCCATGTTGGAAAATTTAAGTATTCCATGGTCTACTTTATCAAGAATATGTAAATATGTAAGGGCCACAGGCGAAATCCTCGCTACAGTGGGGCCGGGAAGCGCTACTGTACTTCGTGTAATGCTGCCTGCATTTTATGCTCTCTCTGCATTGGCCGTGCGGTTGTGCCTACCATACTGCAGTCACCGGGTTCGAATCCTTACAGACGTCTTATGTATTTATCTAACTTCCCTTTTGGATAACTCCAGGGCTGTGTAAGGATTAAAAATCTGATATATAAATAAATGCCCAAACATATCTGCACACTTTAGCGGTTATTATAGCCCTAGCGTGCCTGGTCTTCAAAAATAAATGAAAAGAATGTGCAATGATACTTTTTCAACGATTATATTTGGCTATTGTAATTTCATTTGAAGGATGCACTGAAAATGGCGAATTTGTTGATCAAAAGAGGTAATCCCAGCCGGTTTAAACTCTGCTGAGTAGCACAATTTTCTCCCTCCTCTTAACAGTGAATTATTAATTTCATGCAGGCAGTCAATCATCATTTGAAATATGAACTGCAGCTTCACAAGCTTGGCCTCACCGCAGAAACAGTTCTCACTTCAACGAAAATCTGTGTCATCACAGGAAAGAAGTGATCTACACAAAAAATAGTTATGTCGACAAATCTCTCGTTTTCTTCATTTTTCTTAGTGGTTCTACTCCGATAAATATATTACTCTCTTCTTAAGCTGATATTCTATTCAATTTGCTCATCGTGATCTCACAGCTCGTAAAACTATGGTACTATTATGCCGGGGCCACACCACGTATTCGCACACACATTTAATATTCTTAATGCAAGGAATTGCCTCTCCATTTCATTGTCCTCTAAAAATACAAGTCCCCGCCACATCGTCAGCTCATATAAAAGCTTCTGTATCCTGAATGCTCTGTGTGTTGTACTGCGCTCTTAGCTGTAATGAGTCCCAGATAATTTTGTAATGACCCATGGCCTTGCATTTATAGTATAATATAGGATTGCAGCCCCGTGCAATAGTGATGGCACGGAGGCATTGGCGGTATAAGAGCGTAATGTCATTCACGTCCAACTTGTCTCATTAGAGGGATGTTAAAAGTGAGAAATGGGAGCGGATTGTTGCACTATTATGCTTTCTTTGTATCCCGTTATCGATGTGTCACAACACACAAGTGAGTTCTTTGTTAAGCTCCTGACAATGGAGATGGCCAAATGTTTTATATTATACTAGATATATACTGATTACTCTCTCTTGTGCTGTGACTGAAAATAAAAGCGCGATAATCACTGATACTTATTAGTTAGAAGATTAGATGCCGAGGAGGAGCATCTATCCATTTGCAGGATAGTACAGAAAAGATCCCAGTACGTAAGTGAAAACATAGACTAAGCTCTATATGACAGCCCGGCCGCTCCTAATAAAAATTGGGTGTGATTGCAGAATGTTAACTCTCCTAAATAGGAACCTCAAACAAGCAGCCCACTGCTCATGGTGATATATGGTCATACCGTATACATCAGCTTGATGCGCCAATTCGTAAATACAGGTCATAGGCATGCAGACAGTAATCGCCGTATCTTATGCCGGGGTCACACATGCATTTCTGCACCCAGCTGGTTGTTAGGATGAGCAGCTCGCGTGCAGTTTCGATGCATACTTAAAATCGGTAGCATAGATACCGCGGAATCAATGACGTTCGAGTCCAGGCATCCTTGCATCAAGTCGCCTGTGTAAATGCCTAGTGTGGCTCCGGCACTAAGCCACCAAAATGATGTAAAAATGATTAATTTGTCTTCAACTACAAGCTTACTGATGAATACCCATGTGCTTCCTGCTGAGAAATGAATTATTTGTGTCGTTATAAACAGTTTGTGTTTCATTTAAGGTCCTTAATGCCGGGGCCACACTAGGCGTTTACACAGACAACTTGATGCAAGGATAAGAGACCCGGACGTCATTTATGCCACGGTATCAGTGATACCGATGTTAAATATGATTCAAAACGGCCATCAAGCTGCTCATCCTAGCAACCAGTTGGGTGAAGAATTTTTTATGATGCGGGGGTCATACTAGGCATTCATTTTCGTAACTTGACGTTAGGATGCACAGCTCGTACGTCTTCTAGCAGCAAATTTGTTGCTAGCAACAGACAAGTTGTGCCTAGGCGGCCTAAGGTCATTTGAGATTTTGTACGGGCAACCTATTGGTCGCTCAGCCGCGGAAATTGAATTTGTATTTACTATGTGATTCTGAGAGCTTATTGAAAAACGCCTCTTTGTTATATGTAAGTGTTTTTTGAGTTAGTTACGAACTAAGAGGAACTGCTATAAATCGGCTGATTTTCCGTTATCGGTTCCAGTATTTATGGTAGCACAGAAATTTAAACCAAGTTGTCGGGTTTGCAACGTTTTGCTTAGTGGACCATTTAGAGTGCTATTCATTATTTCAACTTCCAAGTTACTTATCATTTCTCTCTGTCGCCTCTGTTTCATCCAGCATTTCCGCTTCACTTTACGGTTAACTTTCCGCTTGCTATAACCGCTGACAGTTAAGAGAACCTAGTAATAGAAGCCTAGCCTATAAAATAGCCAAAAGCTAAGGCACTTGCCACTCCATCCGTTTCCAGTGCCATCGTCGGTTGTTTACATCCCCTTCCAGAGAACCGCCAAACAAAGTACCCTGGGGTAAAACGAATAAATTAGGCGTTTAATGAGGTTCTCTTGCTTCTTTATAGATATTTTAAAAGCTTCTAAGCTTCTCTGATTTCTATTTCACTGCAAATTTGACGAGAAATTTAAAACTTTACCACAGTAGTGACACTTGCGAAAAATACTGAGTTGACGGCAAACATTTCATCGACGTTTTGTGGACACGGTTGTGTTTATGTTAAAAGATAAAATAAATGTCCGCTCGAACACTGTGCCCTACGTCTGGGGAACGAAAAATTATCGAATTACCTTTACTTGACAATCATCTTTGGAGTTGCTCTTCAAGCCAGTCGTTCAAGTTGATTGAATGTATCGCCGTACCCTCGAAACCACGACTGGGTGGTCAAGAAAAGTATGAAAATACCAACCTAAGCTCATTTGGCAGTACGCGCATTGCTGTAGAACGCTAAGTAGTATCTGCATTTACCTACAATAATTGCTTATTCATAGTGTGTCAATACTAGAAGTAAAATAAGTCATTATTAGTGACAAAAACTGCAGCTTCTTTGGATCAAGGAGCGAGAGCAATGAAGTTCTGCGGGACATGTGCGTGGTAGTCTGGACGGGACTTTGTATGGCAGACGAGCAGCTTCCCGTCGCTAGTGTGTCACCTTCAGTCGTTTCGATACACAACAAAGATTTCTGAGAGTGTTGCCCGTTGCTCGTATGAATGCCTAGTGTGGCCCCTGCAGTAGTTACTGGAGAACATTGCATTGAAATTCTCCCGAAATAGCCTTAAGATTGGTTTGCAGTGAGTGGACCGTCAGGTATGGTATAATTTACTATGACAAAACAATTGTGCTGTCTTCAAACAATTTTGATGTACAAATAAAAGAGGTACTACCCTTAAGTTACCGGACTGTCTCTGCAGCTCGTGTCTGGCTCGTACGATGAAGCGGAGCCAGATTGATACATCGTTCGTGAGTTATAACCTCCTGGGGTTTTGTGCTAGGCGATCGCGTTTATCGTTTGTGCTAATTTTTCCACTGCCGTGTTTTGCGTGACATGCAAAACTGGCGATGGTGAATGTCCGAGAGAACGTGCTTGCCTACACTTTTGTTTCAAACTCAGAAAAAAACGATGCAAAACATTTGAATATGTCAAGTGAGCATATGAGAACGACGCTTTAGGTCATAGTCAGATTTTTCGAATGGTTTAGATGTTTAAAAAATGTAGAACATCGCTCGACGATGATCCTTGTTCAGGGTGGGCATTAACCAGTATAGCGCTTAAAACGACTGTGCTCGGAATACGACGTTAGAAGATCGTAGTTTACCATCCAGGACATGTATAATATTATTGGCTGTTTTATGTGGCGCGTCAGAAATATTATCCCACAAATTGCATATGAGGAAAATTGCCGCAACAGCACGACAATGCGAGACCATACACTACGCTCATCGTTCACGAATTTTTGCTGAAATTCAACTTGGCAGTTGTTCTTCATCCGCTGTATTCACCCGACCTTGGAAAGTGAGACTTTTTTATTCCCAGAATAAAAATTAACTTGAAGAGCGCAAGACATGGCACAGTTAAGGGATTTTTTCGAGCTGAATCGCATTTGTTACCAAATAATCTCCCGAAGCGGAATTTCAGGCAGCTCTCCGTGCTTGGAAAAGTCGCTGGTTGTGATGTATACTCTCCCAAGAGGATAACTTTGAAATCGATGGTAGTGCATAAGTTCCAGCTATGAGGTGCATTTATTTAAAATAAATCTATTCTGGAAATGGAAAAACTGCGTATAATTTAGTTAAAGTAATAATCACAATAGTGATTTACTAGCCGGCACTGGTAGAAATTTCACAAAGCAGAAATTTCTTTCTTTATTGGTGTCAGTACTCCTACTTTTCGCGGCAAGGTATGAAAATATATTTCAAGTCAATGAGCACACCGAATTTTCTAACTTGCGGGCAATAAGAAGCATCTTAGAACTGAAATAACTGCTGTTCGAGAGACCCTGTCAACGTTATCCTATTTCATCGTTTCTAATACTGATAGAGTTCCGTGCATAGAGGACCAATGGCCGGATATACACTAAGTCAGGAGCTATTCTGCAGGTGTATTTTTTGAGGATGATGGAAAACGTATTTATTACATATTCGAAAAGGCTCAGCTAGGCTTAGCCGTCAGAAGGGTGGTGGGGAGATATGTTTTGGGCTGCCATCACAGGGAAGACATCAATAGGACGTTTCTCTCTGGATACCTGACGGTATCAAAATGAACCCAGACGCATACACTGATTGTTTGATCGAAAGCTTCTTCCTCCGGTATCGATGACAGAACCAGAGTCTTCAATAGAAAATAGTTTTCAAGCACGATAATACACACCTTCCCATGCTTCGATGGCTGCAACAAAGAGCTTTCTATCTTCCAGAAAGATCATTAAGAAACAATTAATGGATGGCATCCATTTTCTCTGAACCTCAACTACATGCATTGAGGATCTGTGGAGTATCATTAAAGCTGATCTATATCGTGGTGGGAAACAATATTCATTTAAAGAAGATCATAGGCAAGGCATCTCAAGCAGTGGTGAGAACTTGGGTGGTCCCGTCATTTCACCGTTAACGCCTAAATTGGACCTTTACCTACTAAACGTTCCTGAGTGACATGGCACATATATTGACAAGTAGGGTGCATCATACCATTTGAATCTCCTGTTATTGAATTAGAAACTAAGTGCTTACCGTTTCTTTACTAAATGCTTTGAAAAGTTTAATAAAAAATAGCAACTAACAAAACAGTTATATATTCTGCATTGCTGTTTCCAACTTTTTTCGAACATTCAACAAGATTTTCAATAATTCCTTGGCAAAAACTGCCCGGTTTTGACTCAAAAAGCTCATCCAACCAGGCCTTCAATTCTGCATCGGTATTAAACACAACTCCCCGCATAGCATTTCAAAGAGATCGAAAGAGGTGGAATCCGTTGGTGCCACATCGCGAGAGTAGAGCGGGTGTGGCAGGACTTCCCAGCGATGCCTTTGAATGCCTTCCCTGGTCAAATTGGCGGTATAAGGGCTACTATCATTTTCGCGCAGCAGAACTCTATGCTGCCGATTAGGACTTTCCTTTTGTATAGCGGTGTTTAGTCGTTTCATTCATTCAATATAGTTTTGTATTGACCGTTTGATGTTGTTCGAGCAATTCCAAATGAATAATACCTTCTCAGTCACACCGTAACCACAACATCGTTTTACGCAGATAAAGATCGTAGTTTGCTCGCGGTTGTCAGTTGTTTACAGGGGGCTAAGCCATTTCTTGTGCGGCTTCATTTTGATGTACAGACACTATTTTTCGGCTCCATTAACGATGCTGCAAAGAAATCGTTGCTTTCCATTAGTTGATCGGTAACGAACAAGCAAACTGGTGGAAATTATGCCTCGTTAATTTTCGTTGGTTGCTGCCACTTGAAGCATGCGGAACCCATGATCTATACTTTTTGAACCTTTCTCATCGAGTGAAGATGCTCCTTTACAGCAGTGTGAGAGCATTCCATTTTCTCTGTCTGCTCCATTGTCGTTTGGCCAGGTTTTTCGTGCAAGAAACTCCATAGAAACTCCATAGAATTTATTTGTCACATAAAAAACAGTAATAGAGGTACAGTCACTATAATAAAAGTAATTCACAAATGTGTGACAAAAAGGCCACTATAAGCTCATGCGCTTCTT
>LQNS02277275.1:14346015-14361485 GCA_001587735.2 Parhyale hawaiensis | reverse complement strand
CTACCATACTGCACCCCATAAATGGTTGAATATGGAGGATATATCGATAATAAACAACCAAAGTCTCGACCATAATCATAGTTGTTCTACTATAATCACAACCATAATTTCCGACTGGGAATTGCATTCTTCCTTACATACTTTTTCATTATCATCAAAAATATATACATCTGTAAGATAGCATCTGACCCACTGTATATGCATAGATGCAGGAATGCACGAAAAGATAAAGCCAAGAGCAGACTAATAATTCAAGTATTTATTTTTCGTATATATTTTGGCTATATTAAACTACAATTTTTTTCGACTTTCAAACTAAAAAGGCATGTGTGGAAGTATTGTACAAAAAATTGGTCACTATATTTTTTCACACCAAATACCCACCTTTTCCACATCATTTCCATACCAAACAGTAATAAATCGATAAAGCAGAAAACAATTAATATTTTAATGAACGTTGTGAATACAGTAAGTTTACATGTTACACACCAACTTATATTACTGTTATAGTTACTACTTTCTTTGTACTGACTACTAGCGTTGTTATTACACGATACATGCACGTACTTGTTAGTTACTAGTATTATTGTGCTTGCCCGGCTTCATTATTACTAGGGTAAGTCAATATGTATCCGCTCTCCAATTTTTTTATGTAATACAACAACAACAACAACAATACAAAGCCTACAGTGACATAATTTTTCAACATAGTCACCGTGCTATTCAACGCACTGGGTCCATCGTTGCATTAGCTTTTCGATACCCGCTGAAAAATAGAAGTTTTCTGTCGCACCGCTTCCTTCACCTGCTGATCGGTGGCGAAACGACGGCTTCGTAAAGCATCTTTAAGTGGACCAAACAGATGGTAAGCAGGTTGGGCGAGATCAGGACTTTATGCAGGATGTTGCTACACGTCAAATTGAAGTTCTCGAAGAGTGTTAATGGTGGAGGCGGCGGTATGTGGACGGGGGTTGTCATGCAACAAAAGAACGCATTCCGACAATAGTTCTCGGCTTTTATTGCGAAATGCCGACTTCGACTTCTTGATAAGCATATCACTAGGTATAGCTTTCACTGTTTACAGCAGACCCTGGTATACCTTTACACACACAAAAAAAAAGGAATGCAGAGCCTTGTTCTTCTTTGGTTTAAATGGGGAGTGGTGCGTCCATCCTCACTTCTCAAGTGGTACCTAACGCTGAAACCAACCACAAGGGAGGAGGGCGGAGCCATATACATACAACCCGGCATAGCACACAAAACCATACAACCTATTCACAAACAGAATAAAAGTGCTGTTACTTAATGACTTAATTTAGTACCATGCTTACTGCAGCTTATTCTTTTTTTTCAAGTTAAGTGATTTTTGTAGTTTCTCTGGTTTGTGATAAAAGTTGCTAGTTGAGGTATTACACCTAACTAATATTTTTCTCAGAAGTTACAGATATTAAAGATAAACAAATGGGTGTAGACCTTGTGAATCTAGACTTCAAAAAGGCTTTTGACACAGTCCTCCATCAACGGCTAATGAAAAACTGGAAGCCCATGGCATCCAGGGCGACTATCTATTTAAGATGGATCAGGGCGTGGCTTACGGGTCGGCAGCAGTGAGTGAAGCTTGAAGGGGAGACGAGCGCCTGGCCGCAGGTATCATCAGGGGTTCCACAAGGTAGCGGGCTCGGCCCACTTCTGTGCTCAATTTACATCAATGATCTCGATCTTAACATCCGTAGTAAGATCAGTGAATTTGCGGATGATACTAAACTATGTCATTCTGCCACGAAAAGAGCCGAGCTCCAACAAAACCTTGACCATCTCATAGAATGGAGCACAACGTGGCAGATGAGCTTTAATGTCGACAAATACTCAGTAAAGCACATAAGACTGGTAAACCGTTCAACCCCATTGTAAATGAACGGGACGCGGTATTGGCTGCTGTCACCCAACAACGTAACTTATGAATCACTACTACAAACAAACTACAACACAGTCAGCTAGTTGACATGAGTGTGAAAATTACAAGCAGAGTATTGGGATTCATCACCAGAAACTTTGAATACAAGTCCAAGGATATCATCATTCCCTTGTACAAAGGCATTAGTGCGGCCTCACTTAGACTTTGCTGTTCAATTCTGGTCGCCACATCTGTGTAAAGATATCGACAACACGGAAAGAGTCCAAAGCAGTGCAACGAAACTGATACCTCAGCTGCTAAACAAGCCGTATGAATGTCGTCTACAAGAACAGGGTCGGATCTCTCTCGAGCAAAGATGGCTCAAGGGACAACTAATAGTAACATTCAAGTATTTGAATGGAATCAACGACGTACCTACAACGGGACTCTTTAAAAAAGACTTCAATGATCGCCTGCGCAACAACGGTCAAAAACTCAAACAAAAGCTCGAAAAAAGACCTTAAGTCAGCAGTTCTTTCCGTATCTCATAGTCCGTAACTGGAGTAGACTCCTTTCCGATGTTGTTAGTGCGGAGTCAGTCAACGCGTTTAAAAATCATCTTGACATACATTGGAAGAGACTTCTCCCACACCTAAGAACTCCTCCTCCAGGAGTCGCAAACTCTTAACGGCCAAAGCTCATGAGGCCACAATAATTCGCCTTCTTCTCCCTACCGCTCCAACTATACAGTTTAACATCTCTAAGCTCCGCATATCAGCGGCTCTTGATCGAGCTTGCGCGCATTCATGATCGTCTCTTTGGCAGGGATTCCTTCCCCCTTTTTTCTTTTTTCCCCAGTAATCTCTATTGTATTAACACAATGGCAATTGCTCATAGAGGGCCGGGGCGTAAGTTCTGGTGTTTCTTTGGGAATGGGCCAATTGATTCGTCTACTGCTATCTAATCTAATCTATTATGAAATCCATCGTTGCACTGTTGATTATTTTTCTTCAGAATGGCAGTTACCTTTCTAACATCGTAAAGGTTACACTATATTACGGTGCTAGTAAAAACTCTACTGCGGTGCCTCAACAGTTGCTACTGACACAGCTGAGCCTATGCTTTGATGCCGCTGACTTAGCTGAATATATAGAAAACTTTCCTAAAATTGAAAAATGAATTACCACCTTGCGTTGAAATTATATACTGAAAATATTTTTTTGGCATGGCGTTCCTTGATCGGATCGGATGACGCATGAAGCAACTATATGACAGCGATGTGAACATTGCTAAATTGAATCTAGACACATAATAGAATGACCCATTTGGGAAATAGTCATAAATTTGGTTCTATTATCGAAGAAATCACTACACAAGAAGTACACGGAAAAAAAGATTTTTAGATATACGGTAAATCAAGACTTTAGAATCGACTATGTTTAGTTATTTAACACTTCTGAAATATTAAAGACGATTGCCAGCGGATTTGTTACATAAGAGGTCGTAAAGAGATGAAACTCGTTCCAGTGATACAATTAAAGTTAACAAGTGTCACTTAAGCTAATTTGCGCCAGGCTGAGTAGCAAAATTTCTTATCGTTTCGCATACCTACGTTTAAAAAAAAAACCTTTGTGGGGAGGCCTAACAGCCTGATAGTCTAGCATAAAGCTAGTAGTTGAAGGGAGCTTCATAGTTGAATCACCGTGGTACAATAATAATAATAATAATATCAAAGGTTTAGCTTGACATGCGCGGCAAGTCCTCCACTTTCACCGAAAACACATAATGGCATTTTTACAGTACAAGCTTCACTGCCCTCGTGCAATAGTCCTGAAAGAGTTACTGATATGAGAAAATAAACAAATGGGGAAATTCTGCCCCTCATGCACACTCTGTCTGAAAGAGACATAATATTAATAAACAGCTAGAGGAAAAGCCTCATTTCTACTATAATTCAGAGTTGAGTGATCACTGTACCACACGGACATTGTTTACTGTGTCGAGCACTCTGAGGCCTTGCATTCATTCCGTATTCTTGGCAGGTTGAGCTCGCAATTTTTCACGAGTAAACTGCTGCATGCAAAAACTTGAATTTTCATCAGCATACAGCAAATTAACGCTATGAAAGAAAAACTTTACTGTTTCTAGCATTTCAAGAAGACGTAAGAAGTTCAATATTTTAACGTATAGAAAACTAAGACAGCGAGTGGTTTATGCAGAAATGTATATGTGTACGTTTATCCGGAACATACCTTGAGAATATGCTTTGAGTAGGCATAATGAAAGTATCTGATAGAATGTGAAAAATGTTGAGGTACCGAGTTTACTTAAAAATTGTTTTCGTCTATTTGCAGAGAAAATCTGTTCTTCTCTGTACATCTGTAGCAAAGATATCTGTTACTTTTTCAAAGAAATCGGAAGAAGGAACTTGACCCAGTTTGCTCAGTTCTTATTTTCAATAGATTTTAAAGCAAGAGACGAAAGTCTTTCACTAGTCCAGCTGCTCCTTGTGTAACTTTTCAGTCCTCTCAAGGCAAAAATTGACTTCTCCACAGAAGCAGTTGTAGAAAGACTGGTTAACTTGAATTGCAGAAACTTTACAGTATCGGAAAACGTTTGTTCGAGATCGTGCTCGAAAAACCCAACTTGACAAAGTTCAAACGGATTTTGTCTCACTGCGGCAATGCATCGTAAGTTTCACTCAAATTCGATTCTAATCTTATGCAATCAAAAAACTTTCCATAGCTCTTCAGTAAACATTCAAACGTTTTCTTATCAACTTGACAAGCAAAATCTTGGAATTTGTTTCCCTAAAATGATAAGATGAACTGTAAGTTCTTGAAAACGAAAAAAATCTTACCTTTATTTTATTAGAGCGTTCTCACAATTATCATTATTGTGCCAACGATTTTTCTTCTTCTTACAATAACGTCTTACCTTCTTTCATCTAAGGCCGTTAAGTTCTGGTGTTGGTTTGGTATTTTTACAACTAGTATCTTTTCGTTGAAACCTAGCTTTGAAGATGTCCTAATATCATCTGTCATAGACAAATTGGAAATAAAGTGAAACAAATGAGCTAAAACTAGTCAAAAACAGCCAATAAAACTTATAAACAAGAGGTGAGTGCGAAGGCTCACACCAACAGCTGCACGAAAAGCAAGAAGTACCTATAATAAACAGTCAATCAAACCTTGACTATAAGGGCACGTAGAATATGTAATACCTTTATCGCCGTCGCCCGCCTATCAGGCGTGTGCATCGCACAGTATTATTATTGCATCCGTAGTTTTCTCACAGCGATGCAAAGACAGATGCAAATCATGTCTCCTTGATGAACAAAATACAATAATTTACGGTTCCACCATTATAAATGTACTAATTAACCACCGTAATTACGTTGGCTTATAAAATGAAGCTGTCAGCATCCTGTTTACTGGATAGGCACTGCCTACCTTGCCTACCCTGATGGCACATGCCTGATATCATCAGTACTATATAATAATTCACGTGGTGTTTATATTTATTAATTAATTTATTTATTCATTTATTTATTTACTAGTGGCCCATGCCGTCATAATAAATGACGGCAAAAAATTAACACTTCACCAAACCCCCCGCCGTCTTTTGGGCTTCCTCATTTTTCTCCTATCTAATAGGCTACTGAAGAAATAGATTCCAAGGTATCCAACTTTTTTCTTCGCCTTTTGAAATCTGAATTTTCTCCTATCTAATTAGTTCTATTTTTCCCCTATCTAATACTGAAGAAAAAGATTCCAAGGTACCCTACTTACTTTTTTTACATTTTGAAATCTGAATTTTCTCCAATGTTATTAGTTCTATTTTTCCCCTATCTAATACTGAAGAAAAAGATTCCAAGGTACCCCACTTTTTTTTACATTTTGAAATCTGAATTTTCTCCTATGTTATTCCAATAGAGCGTGACAGGAAAGATATCAATATATAAATAAATAAAAACACGACGTGAATTATTATACCGGGTGTCCCACAAAAATGTACCCGGTTTTCAATTGATTATATCTCGGCTTTAAATCAACATATTTAAGGTTTCTTTTTTCCAAAATATAGTAAATTTTGTTTTCTTTTCGAATATTTTAATTATTTTTAAATTAGTTGACTAACCAATTCACAGTGATTGAATTATTGAAAGGTTAGAAAAACTCTTTGTTCTGAGGAATGTTATGAAAAACCACATTTATATTCTTCTGTATTATGTACTTCAAGAAAATGAACGAACAAAAATTTCAAAGGGTTGTAATTCCTGATAAAAAAATTTAAATGAACAAAGTAATTTAGTATCCTTCGACATGCCCTCCGTTCCTCTCAAGGCAAGAGTTACATCTCTCCGTCATTGAGTGAAGAGCTTTGCGGATCATTTCACGGTTTTCCTTCAGTTCTTTAAACACTTCTTCAATTCGTTGACGAAGAATTATCAATGATGGAGGCGTTGTTTTGTAGATGCGCTCCTTCACGTATCCCCAAAGAAAAAAAATCACATGTGGTAAGGTCGGGGCTTCTTGGTGGCCATTCAACTGCATTTCCAAGAGAAATAATACGCTGCCCAAAAATCTCTTGCACTCTGGCTTTGACTTTGATCGTCGAGAGGCTGGAGCGCCGTCGTGTTAAAACCAAAGGCGTTCAAATTGTTAACCGGGATAAGTAATTTTCAATTATGAAAAAATCAATTCATCCAACATTTCTAAATAAATTTCTCTTGTTAGATTTCCATCATAAAAGAAGGGTCCAATAACGTTTCCGTTTCCGCAAAGACCTGCCCAAACTGACAGCTTCTCTCTTCTTATGCTTGTTTCGAAGACATTTCCTTCTGGTGGATTATTACTCCAAAACCTAGTATTTTGAGTATTAACTCTGCCGTACATGGAAAATGCTGCCTCATCAGAAACTGCCAACCGTCCCGTGAACCTATGATCTCTTGAAATAAACCAATTGGAAAACACTCTCCTCCTGGTGTAGTCACAGGGAAGTAACTCATGCTTGATTTGCATCTTGCATGGATGAAGACGAAGATCTTTCTTTAAAAATCTATGGAATGTTGACTAGGAGAAATTGGCGTCATTGCGCTTGACAGAAGCTGCAGGATTTTCAGTAATCGCTAGCTGGACAGTCGCGATGTTATTTTCTCTTTTTTGAGCAATTTTTCTCCCTTATTGGCCTTTGTTTCGGTTGAGGATGCTTCCATATTCATTAAATTTTCTAATGGTGCGATACACAGTCTTCTTACTGGGCGAGTTTCTTTCCGGGAACTTTTTATGAAATGCTCTTCTAAGATTTTTACAGTTTTTCGTTGCCTCATATGCCAGCACGATGAAAATTCTTTGCTCGGTAGTAAGCTGCATCTTAGGTGTCTTCAAATGATGAAATCACAAGGGAAATAATCTCTCAGAGGGTTTAAATTCTTGTTTGCATGTAGGACACATTTAATTTAAATAATTAACCACAAGTAAGAAGAAATGAAAAAATACCCAGTGGTTTTTGCAAAAAGTTTCATCTGAACAAATGATTTTCTACCCTTTCAGTAAATCGATCACTGTGAATTAGTTATCCAAAAAATTTGAAAAAACCTAAAATATTCGAAAAGAAAATAAAATTTACTATATTTTAGAAAAAAAGAACCCGAAAATATGTTGACATAAAGCCGAGATATAATCAATTGAAAACCGGGTACATTTTGTGGGACACCAGTTATTGAATAGCTTGAAGTTGCAACTGACAACTATGAACAGGCTGTTCGGCTGCCCTTGATGTCGTCACATTTCGATGCTGGTTTCACACGCTGCTTCTTGCGCATGACTTTGGGCTTGACCCTCTGCAGCAACGGCACGAAGTCTTGTGACTGGTTACATAGCCAAAATGACCAACTTCACGCCTCAGAGGCATTGTAGCTGTACAACGTATTGATGTTTCACGCTTCCATGTCACCTTGTTTCTGAAATAGACTTTACGTACTACCGTACCTCTACTTAATGGAGAACAAAACTTCAAACTTATCTAATTCAACCCCAATATTGGACTTCAATGTTTCCTGATGGCGATGGAGCGTTTTTAACCGCCAAGCTCAGGTCCATCTGGCTAACAATGTCCAACGATTCTTCTCTGAGCGCTAGAAAGCATGTCAGCTCCTGGAGTGGCCCCCGCAGTCACCAGGTCTAAATCCTATTGAGAATTTATTGATTCGGGCATACGACTGCTGGAATTGTTTACAAATTTAAAGCTAAACGAGATGTAAAGACTTGAAGAAGTAATGCCAGTTAACATGAAAGGTGTAATTTAATCAGCGGGAAGTACTATAGCTTACTCATAAATTATTACACTCGACGAATTCTTTGCCAGGTGGTGTAGTATAAGGTCAAGCTGTTTCGTTAAAATAAATCCCATCTAAACTCAAAACAGATGACGCTTGGTATTTCACCCACCAAAGAGTAAGTACCATTCACTTAAGAAATGGCCGTAGCACTTCANCCTCATATTCCAGTACGATGAAAATTCTTTGCTCGGTAGTAAGCTGCATCTTAGGTGTCTTCAAATGATGAACTCATAAGGGAAATAATCTCTCAGAGGGTTTAAATTCTTGTTTTCATGTAGGACACATGTAATTAAAATAATTAACAGCAAGTAAGAAGAAATGAAAAAATACCCAGTGTTTTTTGTAAAAAGTTTCATCTGAACAAATGATTTTCTACCCTTTCAGTAAATCGATCACTGTGAATTAGTTATCGAAAAAATTTCAAAATACTTAAAATATTCGATAAGAAAACAAAATTTACTATATTTTAGAAAAAAAGAAATCTAAAATATGTTGATTTAAAGCCGAGATATAATCAATTAAAAACCGGGTACATTTTTGTGGGACACCCGGTATAGTAGAAGATAACTATATTTATATCTTTCCTGTCACGCTCTATGGGAATAAGATAGGAGAAAATTCAGGTGCCAAGGACGGTATCCTGGATACATGAGTCGCACTTGGGCGCTCCAGCTGAGGGTCCTGAGCCTGCCTGCATGATCGTGTCTGGACATGTTCATTGTTCTGTGTTGCTACGGGAGACATCACATACATACGCCTCATAATATACATATCCAATTCTTTTAGGCAAAATGCTGAATTTTCATTAAAGAAGCCTTCTGAACGGTAATAAGCACAGGAGACAGCAAGGGTTTTCCTGAGGTGCTAATTTTCTACCGTCATTTATAATGACGGCCCGAGCCACTAGTGGTAAGACATTCTTCGACGGTCAGCACGCGCGTAAATGCCACGATGAGTTCTTAGCAGAAAATTACTTTCTTCATTTTGGGTTATTCTTTGAACAGAACAAGTTTTCTCCGAATCCGAGTAATAGGCCACCCTCGAGTATCTTGGATACAAAGCTCCGTATTTATTAGAAGTATATCAACTGTGGGCAAAAAAAAACCCATTGATAAATAATCGTTAGTAACAATGAATGCAATTCTTGCTCTTCCAGCTTCTCTTGCCGTTCCCGTGGAGTCTGATAGTCATTACTTTTTCTCTACACAGGAATTATGTTTTCTTTTGGCTTACGATGTACACATTTAGTAGAAAATCAGCGACGCGTAGAGGAAACAATTTTTTCCCGGTGCAGTAGACGTAGCAATTACTTATTCCAACTTCTTGGACGCAAAAATTTTGTTACGCTGAAGCTATCTCACTGTGTATTCTGGATACGCAGCGGACATGAAATTCAGTGATGTTTCAGTGCTTACTAATATAGTTCTTTGCATGTCATCTATGGAAGGGAAGGAGTGTGCTGAAGATGAACTGAAGTGTACTGCTCAATAGAAAGCACGTATCTCATACCATAATTTGAGTTGGCCGTCGTAGCGTTTTCCTCTATATGTATTTTAGTCAGAAAAGTACAATCGATGAAGAAGTGTCACCACAAACTTCTTGTGATGTAGAAGAAGCAAGTAAAAAAAAAAGAAAATTCCGCACCGGCCTACATTAAGCACATATATATATTATATATTATTCCGTGAATTTTTTCAAGCACGGGTCCACTAGTATTGCCATATATATACACAGCATTCCTACCATCTTGTAAGATATCTTATCCGGAGCCCAATAGATGTCTGTCATTCTTAGTTTGTAAATATGCACTCAGAAGTGTGGCGGTCAAACATACTGTATATTTAAAGATAAACAAAGACATCGAATTTGACATGCATTCATTATATATAATTTTTTTCGGAAATGAGTTAAAAGAGTTAACGGCCATCGAGGCTTTGTATTCTTTAATTTTCGGTTGATCCAATGATTTGTTCACATCGGTTCCATCCCCATCGGAAATTTATAGGCTGTACAGTAGCGGCCATAATGCTTCGGACACCTAACAATTTATCAAGAAATCATTAATATCTCCGAAAATTGGCAAAATACCTCTTTCAAATTTGGCACACATCAAGTAACATATCATACCTGCATTGCGTCAAAATGTCACTTGTAAAGGAGAAATGAAACCAAAAATACAAACGAACAAATATTTAGTTTGAAAAATTGGCGTGGACAAAATGGTTTGGATATCTCAATTATTCTAGATTTTTCTACACGTATCAACGAAATTTCCAGAAAATACATTACGTTAATTGCTCCTAATAGGCTCCCAGTCAGTTTCTCTGCAACCTTTACCCTGTCAACATGCCTAGAGCAGTGCCTACACCTGCTCCTGTCCGGGAGTTAATTGTCAAGGTGCGCTATGATGACCACATGTTAATACGGGATATAGCCGAACACATAAAGCGGCCTAAAAGTATTGTATGTGACATACTAGCTAAGTACAACAAATGTAATTCTACCGCTGCGGGAATTTCTTCAGGAAGACCTCGAATTACCTCGAAAACCGATGACAATACTCTGGTCAGATTATCAAAGAGGGATCGTTTTCAAACCGCTGCATCNTGACATACTAGCTAAGTACAACAAATGTAATTCTACCGCTGCGGGAATTTCTTCAGGAAGACCTCGAATTACCTCGAAAACCGATGACAATACTCTGGTCAGATTATCAAAGAGGGATCGTTTTCAAACCGCTGCATCAATTTCTCGAGAAGTTAGCCAATCTCACGGAATGCAAGTATCGAAGACGAATGTTTCCCGTCGTCTGAAGGAAGCAGACTTGCATCCTCGTTCCCCAGCAGTCAAACCTTTGATATGCAAGAAGAATAGGAATGCTTGCCTGAGCTTTGCATCGAAGCATGTCCTATGGACTGATGACGACTGGGCTAAGGTGTATTTTAGCGACGAGTCAAAGTTTAGTTTGTTTGGTTCGGATGGCAAGAGATTCGTTCGTGGATCGGCTGGTGAAAGTGTCCAAAAATTGTGCAAAAGCAAGTGTGAAGTTTCGCGGAGGCAGCGTTATGGTGTTTGGCATGTTCTCGGCAAGCGATACGGAACCTCTTGTTCGATTGCAGGGAAAGATAAACGCAAAAGTGTATAAGGAACTGTTGCAGATGCATGTCGTACCCGTTCTTAACAGTTCTTCAAGCCAGAATCCCATCTTCATGCAGGATAACGCTCCCTGCCACACGGCGAAAATTGTTAAGTCCTTTTTATAGAATGCAAGAGTGGACGTTATGGACTGGCCAGCTCAAAGCCCGGACATGAATCCCATTGAGAATGTATGGAAAGTATTGGGAGAACGCGCAATGAAGAGCATTCCAAAGAATATTAATGATTTGTGGACCACTTTACAATAAGCAAAATGGGCAAAAATAACACCTGAAGAATGCAGCCGTTTGATACAATCATGTGGCAGTAGATGCCAAGCCGTTATTGACAGTAAAGGGTACCACACAAGGTCCTAATGTTGTAAAACCATTTTCCATGTTTATTTTGTTGTGTATTCTTCGTTTGATGCATTTAATTCCATGTTTAAGGTTTGTCCGAACTTTTTTGTACACGCCAATTTCTCATAATAATTATCTGTTCGTTTGTATTTTTGTTTTAATTTTTCCTTTACAAGTGACATTTTGACACAATGCAGGTATGATATGTTACTTGATGTGTGCCAAATATGAAAGAGGTATTTTACCAATTTTCGGAGATATTAATGATTTCTTGATATATTGTTAGGTGTCCTAACCATTATGGCCGCTACTGTATATCACGGTATGTAATCACATGTGTAGTGAGAAAACTCAATGCGATATCTGTAGCTGTCGAAAATGAGACTCGGGTTGCCACTGTAGCAGTTGTTTTCTGGTACTTAATAATTACTTATCGCCAGTGCTAGATATATAAAAGTGTGTTAGTTACCAGGAATAGGACAATCATTCATGTACTATGCAACACAATGCAGAGTGTCTAACATTTAGCGCTTGACTTCTTTCTTAACTAACATAGCCATTATTATTTTTCTTCAGACATACACTAACCCACATTTTATTAACAGGTTTTCGTTATGAAATGTCTAGAATAGGCAATAAATTAATAATTTTAGAGTTGAAGGGCTGGCCTAAGGCCTAATTTTACTTAAACAGTTCAAGAGAGGCATGATGACTAGTTTTCACTTCATTAGTGCTAAGTGGATATTCAGTGTAGAAAGTTGTCATACTTGGTCAAAGGTCGTCATCTCTGATTGTGTGAGAGAAAGTTGATTTCAGAGGGTATTTTCAGCGACAGTGGACTTCCGAGAAAGGGTTTGGGCAACGACCAGTTTCGTTTTTTAGCTGATCTTAACTGTAAAAATCAAGGAAAACAATACGTGTGGGGTTTTCGAAAGCTATACAGTTTATTTGCTTCATCAATCATTTCCTCAAGTAGCCATCGACTGTCCAGCAGGACTGCTTCTCTTCATGGAGCGAAAGTTACTCGGCTGGCCGAAGTCTCAACGTTCTCTTCGTCATTTCCAAGGAAGAAACGCCTTGTTTTTTTGCCAGACTTGAATCCTCAGGACTTTGGCACCTGTGGCGATGTTAGAGAACAAGGTATCTGCTTCTCCCATCAAAAGTCTGGAACCTCTAAAAGAAAGATCGAGGTCAAAATTTCCTAAAGTACAGTAGGTATCATTCTCGAGTCATGCTAAGCATTTCCAAGTCGTGGACGCCAAGGGCTCCTGAAATAAATAGCTTTCCAGTATATGTATTTGTAGATCGTTTTCTCATCAATATTATTTTACCACTGTCCTGAATTTTTGTGAAGAGAAACAAGTTGCTCAAGTTCATTGTTGGACACGCGACATTGCTTAAAAACAGGCTTTCAATAAAATCATGGTAAAAGTCAAAATGATAATAATTGTAGCAATTATAAGTGCTACTAAATTATTGAACTACGGAAAATTTCTAGGTAAAATGTATTATCTAATCAGCATCATTATT
Source organism: Parhyale hawaiensis (assembly GCA_001587735.2). NCBI lineage: Eukaryota > Metazoa > Arthropoda > Malacostraca > Amphipoda > Hyalidae > Parhyale > Parhyale hawaiensis. The sequence goes on along the minus strand of LQNS02277275.1, from coordinate 14,348,224 downwards.
GCACGAGACCCATTAACACAGGGTATCGGTAAAATTTAATTACCTAGACACGATAAGTTTGGAGTTCATATGCAATATTCAATTACATAAATTTCACTCGAGAGCATTCTCCTGACAATATTAAAGCATCACGTGCACAACACAGCAGGGGTCTTCAACAGGTTATACAGAAACATTCAAAAGTATACCAACTGCCCGACTACACAGCACTTCACCAATTGCCATACTGTACTCTTCGTTATCGTATAGATTACTCCTGTCTAGGCACAGTTATTCACGTTTGGCAAGAAGAATATTCTTCACATGATGTTTTTATATCATCACCAAGTATTTAAGTACCTTAATACTTCCTTCATGAATTTATGACATACAAAACCAGTCAAGCTTGTATTCTATTGAAGAAGATCCAAATGACCCTTTGAGCCTCTCAAAATTTGCGGTTGGATCGTGTCCATACCCCTCGTACAGCATTCCTCACTATTTTCTTGGCACGGGAGAAATTGGAGGTTTGTCACTATAGTACATGGTTCTGTTACTTCAATTACCACCACTACTTCGGTTTGAAAGTGGCTTCCCCACAGGACTTCGTGTCACTCTCTTCACTTGGTTCTGAGAAATAAAAAAAAGACATATTTTATATTATTGAGACTACTACAACAATTCTACCACGAACTATTGTCATGATTAGATATGGGGAAACAAAGATTATACGACGAAATATTTTATTTATCTTCATTAGCACATCAAAAATATACAAGTAATTTTGTCCAGGATTTCATAATCATAAGAATTTCTCTGACACGGTTTCTGGTATGCTCGCATATGTTGACGATCTAATGGCTGTGCGGAGACGGCATAGAAAAGCTGCAAAGGGTAACTAGAATGCCTCGGTGGCGTAAGACCATCACCTGCGGTTGGAGCAAATTTCGTCGTTGTTATTTTCTTATGGCCAGCTATACCTAGTTTAAGGGTATGGGTCACATTGAGAACAGCTCACCGAACTCTTTGCAAAAATCATGAATATAGCTCAACTTCTTCTTACCTGTTTAAGGGTAGGGAGCAAATTTCATTGTCGTCATTTTTGATGGCCAGCTAATCCTATTTTTGGTCATTTTTTGCATGAGTGACATAGAGGACGGCCCACCAGACTGCCTGCAAAAAATCATGGGCATGGCTCAACGCCTTCTACCTGTTTTTGGGTGGAGAATAAATTTCATTGCTATAATTTTTTATGGCCAGCTATTCCCAGTTTTTTTTAGCATGGATCATATCGAGGGCAACCCACCAGACTCCTAGCAAAAAATTATGAAGATCGCTTAATTCCTTCGACCACTTATTGGGTGGACTGGTAAATACACAAATATATCTACAAATATTTTCTTGAGATGGTATAAATGTAAATTTGCTTAGAAGAATTAAAAAAAAATTTCATACACATGACCCGCGTTTCGCTGTTCTCCAGGTGGGAGGGTCAAAATTGGTAAATTTAGTTCTTAAAATCTCGCGAAATTTAGAGAGGTTATCATAGGAAGGTGTAACTATGATACCGGCTTTTCCAAATGTATAAATGAAATTTCGAATGAAGCAAATGCTTCGACAATTCTCAACTACAGTCCGCTGTGTAGACTCCAATTACTGCACGTTGCAGACACACAGATGTACCGATGGTGACAGTTTACAACCTGTCGTAGATAAAAGGCTGGCACATCAGCATGGTAGTCTTCGTAGTAAATACAAATCCGACAATTGGCGAAAACACTCCACACAATAGCTGAAAGTTGACTTGAAGCGTTGGTAGGCCTCTGACCTTGACTATTTCCGACTAGACTTCTTGATGCGCTTTGCTCGTTGTGGCTTAAAGTGTAAAAAAAACAGCAACAGGAAACGCGTAGCGCTACGAACACAACAGCCAGGGAAAAAAGGGAGAGCGGAAAAAAAAAAAATTAAGAGCGTAAATGAACGAAAGATGAAAGCCAGTCCAGGAGATAAAATTCAGAAATTCAACTTGTACTGTAGCCCAAAAGTACCACTGAAAAAAGAGTTATACTGCTCACCTAATGTGAGAGTAATAAAATTACTAAAACTTGGGTGAGAGCGAGGAATAGACACAAATTTGGCCACAAGAAAATTGGGTCAATGGCCCGAGCAAACCTATTAGCTTCAAGGCTTCAGTAAGTTACCCGCCAAACGGATACTGCCAAGCTTAAGG
>LQNS02277275.1:14251636-14304965 GCA_001587735.2 Parhyale hawaiensis | reverse complement strand
ATACAAAAGATGAAGAACTAGCAACGAGTTGTCAATCAAGCCTTTTACGTAAATTTAAGAAGCTATAGTTCGGAACAAAATAACTCTTCAGTAGATCCTTCCAAAAAAACATCAACATCAGCAACAACCAAACACGACAGGTGTTTCTTTGGGAATGGGCCAATTGGTTCGTCTACTGCCGTCTATCTAATCTAATCTATTGTGAAATCCATCATTGCACTGTTTATTATTTTTGTTCAGAATGGCAGTTACCTTTCTAACATTTCTAAAGGTTACACTATATTACGGTACTAGTAAAAACTCCACTGCGGTGCCTCAACAGTTGCTACTGACACAGCTGAACCTATGCTTTGATGCCGCTGGCTTAGCTGAATGTATAGAAAACTTTTCTAAACTTGAAAAATGAATTACCACTTTGCGTTGAAATTATATACTGGAAATATTTTTTTTTTGGCTTAGCGTTCGTTGATCGGATGCATGAAGCAACTATATGACAGCGATGTGAACATTGCTAAATTCTAGCTAGACACATAATAGAATGACCCATTTAGGAAATAGTCATGAACTTGGTTCTATTATCGAAGAAATCACTACACAAGACGCACACGGAAAAACAGATTTTTAGATATGCGGTAAAACAAGACTTTAGAATCGACTATGTTTAGTTATTTAACACTTCTGAAATATTAAAGATGATTGCCAGCAGAAATTCACGTAACGGATTTGTTACATAAGAGGTCGCAAAGAGATAAAACACGTTCCAGTGATACAATTAAAGTTAACAAATGACACTTAAGCTAATTTGCGCCAGGCTGTGCAGCAAAAATTTCTTATCATTTCGCATACCTGCGTTTAAAAAACCTTTGTGGGGAGGTCTCACAGCCTGATAGACTAGCATAACGCTAGTAGTTGAAGGGAGCTCCATAGTTGAATCACTGTGGCACAATAATAATAATAATATTAAAGGTCTGATTTGACATGCGCGACAAGTCCTCCACTTTCACCGAAAACACAAAAGGGCATTTTTTACAGTACAAGCTTCACTGTCCTCCTGCAATAGTCCTGAAAGAGATAGTGATAAGAGAAAATAAACAAATGGGGAAATTCTGCCCCCCATGCACACTCTGTCTGAAAGAGATATAATATTAATAAACAGCTAGAGGAAAAGCCTCATCTCTACTATAATTCAGAGTTGAGTGATCACTGTACCACAGGGACATTGTTTACTGTGTCGAGCACTCTGAGGCCTTGCATTCATTCCGTATTCTTGGCAGGTTGAGCTCGCAATTTTTCACTAGTAAACTGCTGCATGCAAAAACTTGAATTTTCATCAGCATACAGAAAATTAACGCTATGAAAGATAAACTTTACTGTTTCTAGCATTTCAAGAAGACGTAAGAAGTTCAATATTTAACGTATAGAAAACTAAGACAGCGAGTGGTTTATGCAGAAATGTATATGAATACGTTTATCCGGAACATACCTTGAGAATATGATTTGGGTAGGCATAATGAAAGTATCTGATAGAATGTGAAAAATGTTAAGGTACCGAGTTTACTTAAAAATTGTTTTCGTCTATTTGCAGAGAAAATCTGTTCTTCTCTCTACATCTGTAGCAAAGATATCTGTTACTTTTTCAAAGAAATCGGAAGAAGGAACTTGACCCAGTTTGCTCAGTTCTTATTTTCAATAGATTTTATAGCAAGAGACGAAAGTCTTACACTAGTCCAGCTGCTCCTTGTGTAACTTTTCAGTCCTCTCAAGGCAAAAATTGACTTCTCCACAGAAGCAGTTGTAGCAAGACTGGTTAACTTGAATTGCAGAAACTTTACAGTACCGGAAAACGTTTGTTCGAGATCGTGCTCGAAAAACCCGACTTGACAAAGTTCAAACGGATTTCGATTCTAATCTTATGCAATCGAAAAACTTTCCATAGCTCTTCAGTAAACATTCAAACGTTTTCTTATCAACTTGACAAGCAAAATCTTGGAATTTGTTTCCCTAAAATGATAAGATGAACTGTAAGTTCTTGAAAACGAAAAAATCTTACCTTTATTTTATTAGAGCGTTCCCACAAATATCATTATTGTGCCAACGATTATTCTTATTCTTACAATAACTTCTTACTTTCTTTCTTCTAAGGCCGTTAAGTTCTGGTGTTGGTTTGGTATTTTTACAACTAGTATGATTTCGTTAAAACCTAGCTTTGAAGATGTCCTTATACCGTCTGTCATGGACAAATTGGAAATAAAGTGAAACAAATGAGCTAACACTAGTAAAAAACTGCAAATAAAATTTATAAACAAAATATGAGTGCGAAGGCTCACACCAACAACTGCCCGAAAGGCAAGAAGGTATGATAAACAGTCTACTAAGCCATGACTATAAGGGCACGTAGAATATATGTAATACCTCTATCGCCGTCGCCCGCCTATCACGGCGTGTGCATCGCACACTATTATTGTTGAATCCGTAGTTTTCTCTCAGCGATGAAAGGGTATATGCAAATCATGTCTCCTTGATGTAAGAAATACAATAATTTACGCTTCCACCGTTATAAATGTACTGATTAACCACCATAATTACGTTACCTTATAAAATGAAGCTGTCAGAATCCTGCCTACCTTGCTGAATCTGATGGCACATGCCTGATATACTTTATATTCATATATATATGTATGTATACAGCATTCCTATCATCTGGTAAGATATCTTATCCAGAGCCCGATAGATGGCTGTCATTCTTAGTTTGTAAATATGCACTCAGAAGTGTAGCGGTCAAATATACTGTATATCAGTACTAAATAATAACTCACCTCGTGTTTTTATTTATTTACTTATTTATTTATAACTATATTTATATCTTTCCTGTCACGCTCTATGGGAATAAGATAGGAGAAAATTCAGATTTCAAATGGCGAAAAAAAAGTTGGGTACCTTGGAATCTTTTTCTTTAGGATTAGATAGGGGAAAAAGAACTCTGTATGCTTGCCTTTTTGGCAAAAAAAAAAAGTTTGGTACCTTGGAATCTTACATACATGGGAATAAGATAGGAGAAAATTCAGATTTCAAACGCTGAAAAAAAAGTTGGGTACCTTGAAATCTTCTTCTTCAGTATTAGATAGGGGAAAAATAGAACTCTGTCTGCTTGCCCCTTTTTGGCAAAAAGAAAAGTTGGGTACCTTGGAATATTTTTCTTTGGTATTAGATACAGGAAAAATGAGGCTTCGGACCGACGGACAGACAGCTCTCTTATTACAGTATAGATTGTTTCGACAGAATGCTGAATTTACATTTAAGAAGCTTTCTAAAGAGTAACAAGCACAGGAGACGGCGGGGGTGTTGGTGAAGTGTTAATTTTTTGCCGTCATTTATAATGACGGCACGGGCCACTAGTTTCAAGATAGACAAAGACTTCGAATTTGACGTGCATTCATTAAATAAAATTTGTTTTCGGAAATGAGTTACAAGAGTTAACGGAGATCGAGGCTTTGTATTCTTTAATTGTCGGTTGATCCAATGATTTGTACGCATCGGTGCTATTCGAAGGTATCTGCTTCTCCCATCAAAAGTCTGGAACCTCTGAAAGAAAGATCGGAAATTTATAGGCTGTATATCACGGTACGTGATCACATGTGTAGTGGGAAAACTCAATGCGATATCTGCTGCTGTCGAAAAAGAGTCTCGGGTTGCCACTGCAGCAGTTGTTTTCTGGCACTTGATAACTACTTATCGCCAGTGCTAGATACATAAAAGTGTGTTAGTTACCAGAAATAGGACAATCATTACATGCACTATGCAACAAAATGCAGGGTGTTTAACAATTAGCACTTTACTGCTTTCATCACTTGCATTACCATTATTATTTTTCATCAAACATAAACTAACCCACATTTTATTAAGAGGTTTTCGTTATAAAAGGTTTTGAATAGGCATTAAATATATAATTTTAGAGCTGAAGGGCTGGCTTAAGGTCTAATTTTACTTTAACAGTTGAAGAGAGGCATGATGGCTAGTTTTCACTTCATTAGCGCTAAGCGGATATTCAGTGTAGAAAGTTTTCATATTTGGTCAAAGGTCGTCATCTCTGATTGTGTGAGAGAAACTTGATTGCAGAGGGTATCTTCAGCGACAGTGGACTTTCGAGAAAAGGTGTGGGCGACGACCAGTTTCGTTTTTAGCTGATCTTTACTGTAAAAATCAAGGCAAACAATTACGTTTGGGATTTTCGAAAGCTATACAGTTTATTTGCTTCATCAATCATTTCTCCAAGTAGCCATCGACTGTCCAGCAGGACTGCTTCTCTTCATGGAGCGAAAGTTACTCGGCTGGCCGAAGTCTCAACGTTCTCTTCGTCATTTCCGAAGAAGAAACGCCTTGTTTTTTTTGCCAGACTTGAATCCTCAGGACTTTGGCACCTGTGGCGATGTTAGAGAACAAGGTATCTGCTTCTCCCATCAAAAGTCTGGAACCTCTATAAGAAAGATTGAGGTCAAAATTTCCTAAAGTACAGTAGGTATCATTCTCGAGTCAAGCTAAGCATTTCCAAGTTGTGGACGCTAAGGGCTCCTGAAATAAATAGTTTTCCAGTAAATGTATTTTTAGATCGTTTTCTCATCAATATTATTTTACCACTGTCCTGAATTTTAGTGGATAGAAACAAGTTGATCAAGTTCATTATTGAACCCGCGACATTGCTTAAAAACAGGCTTTCAATAAAACCATGGTAAAAGTCAAAATGATATTAATTCTAGCATTTATAAGTGCTACTAAATTATTGAACTACGAAAAATTTCTAGGCAAAATGTATTATCTCATCAGCATCATAATTGCACGAGACCCATTAACACAGGGTATCGGTAAAATTTAATTACCTAGACACGATAAGTTTGGAGTTCATATGCAATATTCAATTACAAAAATTTCACTCGAGAGCATTCTCCTGACAATATTAAAGCATCACGTGCACAACACAGCAGGGTTCTTCAACAGGTTATACAGAAACATTCAAAAGTATACCAACTGCCCGGCTACACAGCACTTCACCATTTGTCATACTGCACTCTTCGTTTTCGTATTGGTTACTCCTGTCTAGGCACAGTTATTTACGTTTTCCAAGAAGAATATTCTTCGCATGATGTTTTTATATCTTCACCAAGTATTTAAGTACCTTAATACTTCCTTGATGAATTAATGAGATAGAAAACCAGTCAAGCTTGTATTGCATTGAAGAAAATCCAAATAAACCTTTGAGCCTCTCAAAATTTACGGTTGGATCGTGTCCATACCCCTCGCTCAGCATTCCTCACTATTTTCTTGTCACGGGAGAAATAGGAGGATCTACTACTCGAAAGTTTGTCACTATAGTACATGGATGGTTCTGTTACTTCAATCACCACCACTACTTAGATTTGAAAGTGGCTTCCCCACAGGACTTCGTGTCACTCTCTTCACTTGGTTCTCAGAAGTAAAAAAAAAAGAAAAAGACATATTTTATATTATTGAGACTACTACAACAATTCTACCACGAACTATTGTCATGATTAGATATGGGGAAACATAGATTATACGACGAAATATTTTATTTATCTTCATTAGCACATCAAAACGATACAAGTAATTTTGTCCAGGATTTCTTAATCATAAGAATTTCTCTATCTGACACGGTTTCTGGTATGCTCGCATATGTTGACGATCTAATGGCTGTACGGAGACGGCATAGAAAAGCTTCAGAGGTAGAGCTGTAAATTTAAAGAGTAACTAGAACGCTTCGGTGGCGTAAGACCATCACCTGCTGTGGGAGCAAATTTCATCGCCGTCATATTTTTTATGGCCAGCTATACCTAGTTTAAGGGTATATGTCACATCGAGTACAGCTCACCGGACTCCCTGCAAAAAGTAATGAAGATAGCTCAACTCCTTCTACCTGTTTTAGGGTAGAGAGCAAGTTTCATTGCCGTCATTTTTGATGGCCAGCTCATCCTATTTTTAGTCATTTTTTTCATGAGTGACATAGAGGACAGCTCACCAGACTGCCTGCATAAAATCATGGGCATGGCTCAACGCCTTCTACCTGTTTTTGGGTGGAGAATATATTTCATTGCTATCATTTTTATGGCCAGCTATTCCCAGTTTTTTTTAGCATGGATCATATCGAGGGTAACCCACCAGACTCCCGGCAAAAAATTATGACGATTGCTCAACTCCTTCGACCACTTATTGGGTGGACAGGTAAATATAAATATATCTACAAATAGTTTCTTGAGAGGGTATAAATGTAAATTTCGATTAGAAGCATTTAAAAACATTTTCATACCCACGACGCGCGTTTCGCTGCTCTCCAGGCGGGAGGGTCAAAATTGGTAAATTTAGTTCTTTAAATCTTGCGAAATTTAGAGAGGTTACCATAGGAAGGTGTAACTACGATATCGGCTGTTCCAAAAGTATAAATGAAATTTCGAATGAAGCAAATGTTTCGACAATTCTCAACTACAGTCCGCTGCGTAGACTCCAATTACTGCACGTTGCAGACACACAGATGTACCGAGGGCGACAGTTTACAACCTGTCGTAGATAAAAGGCTGGCACATCAGCATGGTAGTCTTCATAATGAATACAAATCCCACAATTTGCGAAAACACTCCACACAATAGCTGAAAGTTGACTTGAAGCGTTGGTAGGTCTCTGACCTTGATTATTTCCGACTAGACTTGTTGATGCGCTTTGCTCGTTGTGGCTTAAAGTGTACAAAAAAAAAAAAAACAGCAACAGGAAACGCGTAGGGCTACGAACACAACAGTCAGGGGAAAAAGGGAGAGCGGAAAAAAAAAGAAATTATGAGCGTAAATGAACGAAAGATGAAAGCCAGTCCAGGAGATAAAATTCAGAAAATTCCAACTGGTACTGTAGCCCAAAAGTACCACTGAAAAAAGAGCTATACTGCTCACAACAGAAGATGTGAAAAAAAAAATCGGGAGCAGAAAGTTAAAAACATCTAGAAGACATGGCACCTAATGTGACAGTAATAAAATTACTAAAACTTGGGTGAGAGCGAGGAATAGACACAAATTTGGCCACAAGAAAATTGGGTCAATGGCCCGAGCAAACCTATTAGCTTCAAGGCTTCAGTAAGTTACCCGCCAAACGGATACTGCCAAGCTTAAGGAAGAAGTTTAGGAGAGAAACTGACGGTAACCCGGTAACCGTCGGAGGTCTTCGTGGCCCCTGAGGTCGTCAGGGCGCCTGTAAGTAAAGGTAGAGCGTTGGCAGGTTATTCTTTACCCCTATCATTTGTCGCAGTTACTTCAGAAATAATAGATGAGTGATGGTCGCTCTGCAATAAGCTGGACGTACAAAAATAAAAGTCACATTATCAACCTCACTCCCCACCTACAGTGTGCCCTGAGAACCAAAGAGAGGAATTAAGAAGGGAATTAGAACCAGTGAATGAGTGTGTCCCCATACAGAATCAAGGCGAATGAACGCAGCAAGTCGGCAAAGAAGAGGAAGAACAGAAGAAAGTATAAACAGGACTATGAAACAAAAAGGAAGAAAAGTGGACTCGAAGGGAAGGCGTTTCAAAGGCATAACTAAGGCAACGGCAGGAAGCAAAGAGCGTAACGGGAGGACTCACGAAAAATTAGCGCCAAGAAGTGACGTCATCATCGGCGAACTATGGCTGAGCAGCCTAGGAGTATTTTAACTAATTTCACTAGAATAATCGTCTTAAATTGCGAAATTCATCTCGAGCGTATAAATAAATTAAGATAATATATACTAATTTAGTAATTATCTATAGAAAATTGCAGTGCATGTTGGTGGAAACTTTCACAGCACTAGCGCCGAATTTGTTCCCTTTCGGCGACCTGATTTAACTTCTTCTTCTTGATTGAAGCCTTATTTACACTTCACATTCAGTTCACAGTGCTCGTCACAGAATGTATATATTTCTTACCAACAAATATAAGCATCAGTTTAGCCAACTCTGTACGCGAGAAAAACCACAGTAACAGTTAGCCATTGCTTGAACTTTCTGTACTTGGCGACAATATTTTTTGGTGTTATGCAGCTCAAGTAGCTGGCCAGCCATGAGAGGGAGATTGGATGAAATAAATCGAAAAAATACGGTGATATGTTGAAGAAAGCAACATGCGAAGGCCTGAGGTCCCACAGCTAAACACTTCGACTCATTGATGGGATGTAAATTTGCTACGTGCGGTCACGGCTATGTTTAATGTCAGTCCTATTGAGTCCTCCCGTAGCATTCTTTGCTTCCTGGGCACGGGTAACCTATAGAGTCCCTCTGTCGGTCGCTGCTACTCATGACACAGGTTAGGCGAACCTAACCCATAAAAGTAAACACTCAAGCACACCGTCATGGATGAGGATAAGGAACGTTCCGTGGCATCATCCTTCGCCTTGTCTTAAGCAACACATTCTGTACATCAACAGAGCACTAGTTTCTGGCGCTAGAGTGCAACAGACATAATTATATGGCTCAACTACAAGAAAAACAGAAGAAGATTGCTGGTTGAATGTATGAAAGTTTATTTCAGGTATACCGTAGTTTCTCATGGCCTTTCCACCATAGCATTTCCAGTGTCATAACTCACGTCGCTCCTGAATATCAAATCAGATTAAAGTAAAACTCAGTTCAGTTTCCTAATGAGAAGCATGCTGTCCACAGATAGACTTTATTCATTTATTAGGAATTAAAATAAACGTTTAAAATCGGCGACGCTCTTGCATGACTTCACTGCAAAGCTTCTATAATACAAATAATTTTTTAAATACTTCCAATTGTATATTATAGGTTAAAAGTTGCTCGACTTTCTCAATTGCACATACATTTTACAACGGATTTGATTACTTGTGTTAATAAATTGCACTTGAATTTTTCACAGTGGATTAGAAATTCTGGAATGCCAAGTTTTAGTGAAGACAAATTGTAGAAAAAAATATTATACATCGATTAATTCAGTTAAAGTTAGACTTATATTTCGGTAATAAACATCAAATGAACAGAAAATGGCAGGTACGCAATATTATTCTTTGACAAAAAATAAGTACTGAATATCCAGCACATATACATAGTACCGGATGTACAGTCTCAGTCATATATCACTCTGAGCGTTTAAATTATCGTCAAGAACGGTGTAGCTTCGCTGTAAGTAGCAGAGGCCTCCGGAGACGCAACGAATAAAACGACGACACGAATAACGGGGATGGAGAAACACGACGTCACGACCAGCCCCTCACTGGATTCGCAACAGGCGAAGGTTGAGCTGACACGTTATTCATATGAACGCGTTCGCTCATCCACTTGTTTCGAATGCGAATGTGTTGCGGTACCCTAGAAATAGCGGAAAAGTACATCTATTCGTGAGTTTCATTTCACTCCAAAGAAAACTTGCCTAGTGACTCTTGGCGAGGAAACAGATTTGGCGGTAAACACTTTAACAACTTTTTGTGCTGTACACAAAGTTGTGCTGACAACGGCGGTACAAAACTTTCTGACGAGTGGATGAGTGTACGCGTTGGTATGGATGACGAGTGAACACGGCCGTAGAGGGTACACGAATAGCCTAGATCGAGTGACACAAGGAGCGGTCACTAGCTTTACCAGCCTTGCTCGATTAGTTTCACACAAAGAAAATTGATGGAAAATTAATAAAGGCCTGTCTAACGTTCGTATCTTCAACATGTGCACTCATTCACCCGTCCGAATGTCTTGTTGCGTCGCTGTCAACCCAACCTCGTGTGAGCCACAAAAATGATTAAAATGTTTTCTGCCAATTCAATTTCCTCGGTAAACGTCCCTAAGCAATTACGTATATTTTTTTACATTTGGAATGAAATAAAACTCAGCAAACAGCGCATTTTTCTACTGTTTCTACGGCACACTAACCCGTTCTGACGAGTTGATACGTTGGAAAAGACAAACGTGCAGGTCGACTATTACATATTTTCATTTCACTAACCATTGAAATAAAACGGTTCATCGCCCTGCTCGTAGCCGAGCAAACGATTGATCGGCCATGAAATGCAGGTAAGCTGTGACGATCGAAGCAAAAATTGTCTATGTTCGCACCCTCGGTAAAAAGTTTCATTTACTGTCTTAATATTTCAATTTAATGTGGTGAAACTTTAAAATGCACCCAACTTAAGGTTCATTGCTCAAGTGTGTCCGCAGGTACAGTCAGAATCATAAGTGAAAAAGAAATAATTATTCATAGAAATAGAGTTCCCAGTAACAGTAGGAGATGATAATCTTGACAGGAAATTTAGTCTCAAAGATTATTTGGTGTCCAAAGTTAATTATAGCAATGGAAGAAACCCTTTATAAGCCTACTGAAACTAGAGGAGTGAAAGCTGTAGTCGCCCACGGATTGTAAAGAGTTGTGGCGTCATCGACGGAATGCTCTTATAAAACGAACTCTGCGCTGTTTCCCTCTCCATTTTTGGAAAGAGTAAGTACCTTCACAGCAGTTGTGCAGGCATCATATGCTGAGTCAGCGTAACAAGTGCAGCAAGAGCTCGCTTGCCTGGGTTGGCATTTGAACCTGTAATGTTCAGTGCCATGAGCTCAGCACCCTATGCTGCCGATCCCCCCTCCCCCCAACAAGATGAGTCGGCAGTAATCATAAGAGAAGTCACGAAAACAGAAGAAGTAAGGACCGTCGACGGTGAGGTAAACTTTAGCATAAGGCAGAGGACTCTAAGCTCGCATTTTCCCTTGGCACCAATAACACCCGGTGGCACACTGCTCAGTCGTAATTGATGAAAAAGTAATACTTTACGGATCGGTTTTAAGACGGCCGATTTAAGACTATTCACACGACTGTTCAATGGTGGCTGAAGACTGAACATTGCGGAGCTAGGAGACTGCGGCTAAAATCAAGTTGAACATCTGTCGCTACGCATAATTAGATTTTGAGGGTGCGTTTAAAATAGACGAACTGAATGAGGTTCAGATCATTCGAAAAAAAGGGGTTAATAGACGGAGAGAACACAATAGTTGCGCCCTCCCCACCAATCACAGACTCCTAGCAATCCCTTCTCACCAATCACAGGCTCCCATCCATTCATGTGGCCACTTAGTGCATCAGCCTTGTCGAAAAGTTCAGCTTCCATTCTTCGCAGCCGCTTCGACCTCCTATCAAACCTCCTTATATGCGAAGTTTTTTTTTTTAAAGAATTGACCGTTCTTGAAAAAAAACACCATAAGGGTAGATTGTTTTACAGAAAAAACACCATAAGGGTGGATGTTTCTTTATTTTATTTATTTATTTTTTATAAAGGGCAACCTTGAAAGTAATTTGTAGGAACACTGGGGTCTCTCGCTGTTTCAATAACAGTGCTCAATGTGATAGATAATTATTACAAACAAAAGATTTATTATCAGCAACGTTCGGCGTGTAACATAAGCAAACACCAGTTCTTTGAGTCTTCTGTAGCAAGGTCGACTTTGCACATGGCAAAACACACACGATTTTTGCCTTACCTTCTCAAACAGATACGCTGTATTTCTAAGGCACCAACGATGGCAGCATGGACGGACCTATGCACTCTTCTCCAGGCCTCAGGGGACTGATATTGTAGCAGAGATAAGGAAGAAATGCACTGGAGAGGGAAGTCAGCAAGGCTCACATGCCGTGTGTTCTATGCAAATGTGAAGCGTCATTGGTGGTGCTACAGCGACGGCAGCAGGGAGTGAGTACTGAGAAGACACAGGGTGACTGGTGGGGTGGTTCACAAAATTGACTGGTTTGTTCTTTTATATTTTGCTACGAATGCAGTATTATAACGGCGCTTTTGACAGCCCGATGTAGCAATTTTCTATTGTGGTTATTGAATTATTGTGGCTGCGTTTAATCTGCTTGGGGCTCAGTGCTCCTTCGTCTGTTGTTATGGGAGGTAATGCAGTGCAGCTGCTTGGCTTTAACCTATTGTGGAACAAACGAAGCACTATAATAACGTAGTTTACTGTTCACTGTAGCAAAGCGGAAGCTGGCGTGTACGGTATTACTAAGAGTATCGATTTCTAACAAAATTGTGGTTGTATCTAATGTGCCAGATCTAAAGACTCAATGCAATGGCACAGGAAATGGGGGAGTAAAAATGGAGGCTTGCTATGGCCATGCCTAGCTGACGGATACGCGTCACTAGCACTGGCAGACTAGCCAAATCTACGATAGTAACGGACAACGCGCAGCTGGAGAGGTCCTATTACGATCGGTATCCCAATTGTTTTTCCCAATGCAATACTGTAGGCAAGAAAAACCGCCGTTTAGGATTACCCTAGTTGCTGGGGCGTTACTTTTGGTAGTGACAAATGCATGGAGTAAATATCACTGTATTATTTAGTCTAGAGTACGACGTATATCCACGGTAGCAGTGGACGGTGCGTGCTGCACAGTTGTGCTGGGGTCCCCGGGAATGATTCCCAGGTCAGCAGCGATCTTTGTTATGACGCTCGGCGTGCTGAATTAGCAACTTTGATTGGTGCGCATAGATATCGTGGAGGTACTTAACCTTAGGGTAGGGGGTGGCGGGTCGGGCTCTAGGTCTTTTTGCCTTGGGTCAATTCGCCGTCGATCATTTCGGCGGTAAGTCATGTCGCCGTGAGGGCCTTTCGCAGTAATGTAATATGACTGGCTTGGTAATATATTAATTACACCCAACCCAGACCCACCTAATATGCTATTATCATTACTATGAAAAGTTTCAGCTTCAGCAGCAGAACTTCCCAAAAAATGGAATGATAATAGAAAGAAAAAATAGAATAAAATGAAAAATACAATAACCTAAAATGTTATGATGCACAAAATCACCGAGCTTAGTCATTTACTATACATGAAATAATAGAAAAAAATCAAATTAAAAATAATCATTAACAAAATGACAAATCCAGTCATGTACGGAAAAAGTGAAATAGAGTTAATAAATAATTATATACAAGAACTTAAAATACCATAATTCACACAAAAAATTGCACATGTTTGTCTTATACTTAGATATAATCAAGTGACTAAAAATAACTAAAATGTGCTTAACAAGAATGAAGAGAAATACGTTATGATTATAATTTTATAATTGACCAAGCTATTGTCAACATTGGGTCGGTCGGCAGAGGCTTCGCATTGCCCGGCCACTCACTTGAGACCGATCCAGCCGGACGACTTAAACTCAATTTACCTTGTGCACAGAATTTTCAAGGTGTATTGAGCATGAAAGTTAACACCAATATTTAAGAAATCGATAGAAATGAAATAATTCCTAGAATAAAAAGAAGAACCACACTTTGCATAAAAAAACAGGTTGACTATGTAGCCCAAGGCTCCCATTCTTCCATTTCCCATAAACCCAGATTTGGTATGGAAAAAGCCCATATTTGGAAACAAAAACCCAGACAATGTATTTTACTGTAAAATAGCGCTATTGTACTATCATCAGATGAGAAAATACTCGAAATGACGATTTTATTATTATTCCTCTTCTGAATTGGCTTCCGAAGCTTGAATATGAACTTAGAGGAGTTCTTTCTGTGGCTTAAGACGTTTGTCGTAACGTTGGTGGCATACTCCACTGACTACATCGTTAACTAATTCTGGTTTAGGTGCCCATGAGTAGCAGCTTTTTCGAGTTCTCGACAATGTTTGTTTAGCTAATACCCTGTATTTATCTGTGTCCGATTCCAAGGATTTTGTCTGTTTTGTGTAGACTAGATTAATCAGAGAAAATAATCTCACCACCGATGCTGAGGAGTGCGGTAAAGCCGTAAGTTTGGTCATGAAATAAGAGAATAATTCAAATTTTGGATTCTTCAAGCCGCCTTTGATAAAACGTAAACAATGCCAAAAATTAAGGATCGATTTATTGGATAGTGGCACATTCTCCAGCTGTCTAAATAGTCTTCATCCATCGTCCAATTTGTCTAGTTTCTCTTTACGTACATGATTAGGAATGTTTATGGCCACATTCATGATTGAACTAGGAGATTTTTTAGGATCTTTTGCTGTTTGGGGATCATCTAGAATCGCTAGCCTGGCGACGAGGCCTTCTTCCTCCAGTGGAAAACGTTTTTTCATGTGTTAACATAGTGAGACCAAGAAACTTAAGCAGTTTGTTCGAAATTTTATTTTACCACTTCCTAAAATCGGCGTTATTGAAAGAAGTATCATGCACCAGCCATCCAAGTATA
This sequence comes from Parhyale hawaiensis, assembly GCA_001587735.2. Taxonomy (NCBI): domain Eukaryota; kingdom Metazoa; phylum Arthropoda; class Malacostraca; order Amphipoda; family Hyalidae; genus Parhyale; species Parhyale hawaiensis. The sequence goes on along the minus strand of LQNS02277275.1, from coordinate 14,290,762 downwards.
GTTCTTTTAATTGCCTATGCAGCTGCTTATTACTTGGATCGATTTCTGATATTTTAGTGGCAGTCATACCCTCTTCTTTGATGAAGCAACTCAAAATAGTCTTGCGTTCAGAACGCACCGTTGAATGCAGCACATGGAGTCTGAAGTGTTAACACTGACATTCAAAGTTCAAAGTGTTGACTTTATCTAATATATAATATAAAAATAAAAGCAAGTGTTTTGTCCTAGAATTTATCATAGTTTGATAGAGAACATTTGCTTCATCGAACTTATCAACCTTTGATTCGGTTTGGAAATACAGGAGCAATGCATCCCATTGCCCAAGAATTACGCTTACCACAATTGCTCGAGATAATCATTTAGTCTGAGTCAGTTTCGGTATTTCGTGATTTTCTGTCTTTGTTACATCTTGTATCGATGTGAAATCCTCTATACGTTTACTACTTCCGGAAAAATAGGATGACACATCCTGTGTAGAGGTTTCGAGGTACGTCGGTAAGATATTAGCTGTATGACTTGCGCATAATGTGAATGAGTGACAGACGGACCCCATAATAAAAACCGATGGCATATCTTTCTTTAACAATGCTTGGAATCCACTCTTAATTTCCATCATTCTAGAGCAGTTATCACGCCTTATTACTCAAAGGAATCCCTTTCACTTTGAGAGTGTTTTTTGGCAGAATTGTACAGTCTTTCCGCCGTTCCATCTACAACTTACACTGTATCGAGTAAATAGTCAACTGTTTGTTCGGAAATAGAGTTAGTTCGACAATTGGGTAATTCCCCTACATCATCTCTTTGCACATCAAAGTATCTAACGACAATAAATTAGCCAAAACCTGAGAGACAGAGATGTCCGTACTCTTGTCGATCATAAGGAAAAAATTTTCCCTTTTACAAGCATCAGTAATTTCCAATTTTTCATAGCTAGCGATAAAGCAATGAAAGCAGATACCAGTAGCTCTGCCTTTGCTACCTCTTCCTGTTCTGTGGGTGTTTCTTTCTGTAAAAATGCATCTAACTTCGTTGTAGTTGGCAACTTTCATGTTATTCTCATGCTTAGCGGTTTTACTGTGAGCTATCAACATTGATTTAGTAGCATTTCTTATTCTATGTAGTATCGCAGAACATGAAGTAACAGCATCCTTTTGCAATGGAGTCTTCTTTCAGACGTTCATCAGTCAACCATTCGTGTTGGAATGACTGTTTATACCACTTTTTTGCAACTTGTTTAGGAGAGCTAGCCATGTATATTGTCAATACGCTCTTTTGCTTGCTTAAAGGTAATTGATTGGTGACAAAACTCACATGTATCACTAGATTGACTATAGAACAATGTGTTCACGAGATACGAAGTCTGTCGTCTAGTTCGAACTGAGGCACTGACGCAACGCAAGTGCACGCTACAGCCGGTAGCGTTTGGAACGGGTATGAAACAAGAACGAACGCGTTCTGCTGCATTAGATTGCGGACACTTGCTCTCAGCAATGCACTTAATTACAATTAGGAGTAGTTTTCCATCTTGTAATAGATATTTATCGACAGTGTTCCGTATCTTTTAAAAAACCCAGATTGAGCGGGATTTTTCAAAATTAAACCTAGCCACTCAGATGGGGTGTGAAAAACCCAGATCTAGGCGGAAAAACCCAGCAGGGGGAGCCCTGATGCAGCCTATACCGCAAACGTTTCGGAACATAATATATCCATCATCAGCGCTGTAAAATAGAGAAAGAAAATAAATATGGAATTGTCAGAATAAAGTTAGGAATGAAAACAACTACTTTAATTCACAAAGAGATCTAAATAAGAAGAACAAAATGATGTCACGACAGCCTAAGTAAGAATCTATTTAAAAGCAATGCAAAGGAAGGAACGGAAGTGGTAACAGTAACACCAGAGGCGATTCTTTGTGGCGAAGTTGTGTGCGTGAATACAACCACAAGTTGCAGAAACGACCAAATTCATGTCTACGTGGCGACCAAAAACGTGGTTGTCACACGGAGACTCGTTTTTGGTCATGTTTACGACCACAACTCGCAATTTCATTTTGAGTGCGCTTATCGGTCTTGGTTGTGACGTCACATTGTTTATTTACCAAGTGAAGTCGTTTGATTGGAGTAGAATTTGAATTTTTATGGGGGCTAAAAAGTTTTGTTTACGGTTATAGGTTACGTTAGGCTGAAATTTACACCAAAACCGCGTGATTAAAGACTGCTTTTGTTTATAGAGGGGTATAGTTATTTGTTTGTTTACAATAAGAGCTTGTCATGTTTGTCGAGCGAGGGCGCTGAATACCATCTCATGTCCTTGTGACCGCTCTAGTTGCTCGTCAATGGAACCATAACTTTGTTTATGGTTGCGAATTTTTGGTTGTTCACGAAGAAACGCCTCTGACCTAACTAACGACATTCAAGAGGATTGCCGATTGACAAAATCTTAGTGATTTTAGTAACTAGGTTATGTCTTAGTAAATGACCAAGATGTGTAAGTTTTACGGGAATTATTATATTCTAAGTTCCAGTAAGTGATGTTTTATATTTTTGGTAAATAACTAGATTTGGAATTTGTTATTCGTTATATATGATCTCGATTTTTTATCATTATTTTATCTTTAGTAAATGAATAAGATCGATGATGAAGTGCATCATTGCATTTTAAGTTACTGAATTTTTAATTTATTCTACCTTTTCTTTTTATTACCCTTTCTTTTTCCTATGAAGTTCTGCTGCACGACTCGCTATATGGGCCAGAAGCTGAAGATGAAACTTTTCCTAGTAATAATAGCATATTAGGTTGGGCGTGGTTGGGTATGATTTATGTATTATCTAGACATTTATGGTACATGACGGCAAAATAACCTAACGGTGAAAAGACCGACGGCGAATTAACCGATGGCAAATTAACCGACGGCGAAAAGACCAACAGCGAAAAGACCTGTCACGGGCGGGTCGCTGAACCTTCCGGTTCGGCATTATAGTTCTTAGCGACCCGGGCGGCGTTCACGTTGGTGCGCTGCCCTGTTCGCTGTATCGCTGATTAAGTTGGGTTAGGTTAGGTAAAGTTAGGTTAGGTAAAGTTAGGTTAGGTAAGGTTAGGTAGCGTTGGCTAATGTTGAGTTGGGTTAGGTTGGGTAAGGTTGGGTTAGGTTAGGTTGGGTAAGGTTAGGTATGATTAGGTTAGGTTAGAACGTTAGGTTAGGAGGTTAGGTTAGGTGACCCAAGGTTAGGTTAGGCTAGGTTACGCTAGGTAGTGTTTATTTTAGTGGTGACGCGAGCAAGAAAGGCTACTTGAACGCAAAATCGTAGTGAACGACGCGAGTGCGACCCGGCTGTAGCTGTACTTACTCGTTTAGGGTCAAGTCGCCTATGTCTGCTTCATGAACCAGTGCGTGTGGGCTTCCCAGAGGAGAGTGCAGTCAAAGTCGACTTTACCTTTTTTTCACATTTGCGAAGTTAAAGCATTAGCACCAGGAGCAGTCGGCGACGCTATATCTCCTCCCTTACTAAATGCTGGCTGAGCCACTGTAGTACTTACAAATTCAGGGTTGCCATTGTGATTTTTCAAAAACCTAAGATAAGACTGTAAAAAATAAGATGTTATTGCTAGGGTTTGCGTGCAGGGACAGTCCCTTATGGTTTTTGCTGGCCGCCTGGCTTATGGTGATGGGCCTATTGTGACTGACCGTGAGCCGCCTCTATGGACAGTCTGGTATCACTCGCCGTGTGTCCGACTTGTGCTAAACAGCCTGTTATAGCTGGCGGTAGCGGCTAGCTACCTGGGCACGCTTAGAGATCCCTCCTCCTCTTCCAGACCCTAGAAAGATCGAGGGTACTGCCAGCTTCGTAGTGGGTCCGTTAAGGATTTTAATGGATCTTGAGAATACCTGGAGGCGCTGTATACGGCGTATTCAGTCCGTTAAGGCTAATCAGTACGTGTTTCTGGTCCTATGATAGGCTGCAACTGTATCCTTCCCGACGAGTTTCCTCTCAAACGTAAATCAGTCTCCGGAAGTTATGTATCTTATGAAGTGAACGAGACAAGATATTTTTGCTGGATGCTCTTTATGGACAATCTACGGGTGTTCTTTCTCAGGGACACCATTGCAAACGTATATGTGCATTGTTTCTTTCAGTCGGTACACAAACTCTTGTCCGTAAGGATATAAATATAATTTCCTAAGTCACTTAATTAAACAGCCCGCTCACAGACGACGTAGAATCAACGCCGTGAGCTGTGGTTCAACGTGATATGCACGTTGATCTGTGGACTCCAGATAACATTGTTAGCACGACGCATCACAACGTGCTGGGCACGTCCTCAGCACCTTATGTTGGGCGGTCCCTTAACACGTTATGATACTACGTGCTGGACACGTCCCTATTACGTTATGATGCAACGTGCTAAGGATGTGCCCAGTACGTTGTAAACACGTTGTGATACGACATGCTAACAACGTTTTCTGGAGTTGCATGACAATGTTAGGTAGCTATGGAGGTTGCCATAATGTTGGCAGCACGTTTTCTCATAACGTGCTGGTCACAACGTGCTAACAACGTTATCTGGAGTCCACACATCAACGTGTATAGCACGTTGATCTGTGGACTCACGACCTGATTTCTATGTTGGATCAACGCATTTACATTTAACAAGATCGCATACAATGCAGCAATGTAATAGTAGAAATATAACTGAAAAAATACCAGTCGAGAGGATAACTTATTTAGAACACAGGTGTACGCTTAGCGGTGGCCTGCTGCGCTGCAAGAGCCACACAACGAAGTCCACCGCCTGGTACGGGGTACTGTAAAAAATAAAGCTAACTGCGGGGGTGCATAAGTAGGTAAGTGGCAACACGCTGTGGGCTAATAGAGATAAACATCTAAACTTAGAAACCACCATATACTTTACTTCTTACTTAGCATGCTCGACGAGTACATTTTCTGTATTTCTCTCTTCATGAATTCGAGAAAACCCAGTATCACCAATTCACCAGACTCGAACCCCAAATGTTCAGTGGAACAAAAATCCAAGTTTCGGTAGCCTTACTTATAATTGGCTGGTTGCACCATACAGAACGGATTTTCCTTGACGTCACAAGCACAGAAAAGATTTGTAAACTCTCCTTCTCTATACTGGGTCAATTCTTCTTCGACTGTTGTCGTAGCAGATTATATGGTACTGCGGATGTAGTTCGTTCTTTCCGTGCAAACTAGAGCAGTGAACTTAGTGTCAGCAAGGATTTTTCGAAATGAATTGACTAGTGTCTTACCGAAAATTAGATCTATCACATTTTTACAAGCAACTGAAAATATATGTAGGTGGATGCCAGTGGTGGCGCTCGAATTGACTAATGTGCTGTGGCTTCTTCTGGAAAAAGGAATAAAATTGTGGCGCATAATTTCGGTTAACCATTGCCAATACTAATAATTACAATTTTACAGACGCAGGAGCATAAATGCCCGCGGCTGCCAGTATTAGAATACGAAAATAACTATTTTAGTACTATTTTTATGCAAGACTGAAATAAGCAAATCTTGATTGAATAGCAGTGCTTCCAACGTAGCTACGCTAGCGGCGGTTACACTCTGTTATGCACTAGTAAATTCACTAAAATTAATCTCTAAAAAAGTCCTAATATGAACTCTAATCACTCAATTTGCTCATGTCAAAAATTGAAGTTGTCGTGCCTACACACACCAAATTCTTTGCTTCTTACTTCATTGTATCAAGCATTGATTGATAGCTATGAGATACGCGAAGTTAAGACTTAGTACCCCAGTACATTAATTTGATTTGCAGTAGGGTACCCCTAACATGATTTCTAAAGTACTTGGGTGTTCTTTCTGAGAGCTCATGAGAAAAGATTTGCTAATTTCAATGGCCAACTTTCGTCCCTGAATATCATCTAATCCTGTAATTTGTTCTTTTTGATATAAAGTATTCCGAACAAATTAGGGGATTTATCACTACTGTATTCATCTGAGAAGCTTACCAAGACGTTCCAAGGTGTCCTACCATCTTTCGTACATTAGGAGCCCTGCTCTTATTTTGTCTACGAGCTGCACCTAGCAAAGAGGAATATCCTCTCGAACAGGTCACATTAATATGACCCCCAACATCTTCCTTGTTTTAGTGTTTGTGCTCACGGAATGGTGATTATGTTTTAAACTCAGTATTTTTCCTATTGACATTTAAGCTAATCCGCTACTGACCTCTACGGTAGAACTTCGTACATTTGTAGACTTCGGAGCTTAACAAATGTGTGAGCTGAATTTCTTTTCTCGAGTGCTTCGATGTTTTAGCGATTGCAACTTGAGGCAGACTTGCAGATTATTGTAAATAATTAGGGTGCGTAATTAAATTTACATATAGGTCATGGTTCATTAGCTCAGCAGATATTTGAATTTTATTTGTAATGGGATCAATTTCAATCTATGTTAGTAATGGATATATACATTATAAGTGCTACAACACATCAATGTCTGATACATCTTATTTCTGAAACAAGGAAATCACGTTAGATGTTAAATTCCTAACTTGATTGTTTGTACCATTTTTAGATAATTTTCATTAATAATGATTTCATACAGAAAAGAATAAAAGTCTAATAGATGAAACTTGTATTTTGACCCATCAATTTGGCCAAAACTGCAGAACCGTCGATTTTTATTCTCTATAACTCGACCAAACTCTATTTTCAAGTGCCCCATTTTTCAGAATTTTCAGCTCGGGCTCTTGAATTCGAAATAAAATATTAATGCAAAGTTTTCCCTACGCGGGATTTCCCTCGCCTGTTGCAGGCCGACCAGCGCTCGGAGACAGCAAAATACATTTCTGGCGATGTGCTTTTGTCTTTGGTCAAAAGTTGTTGCCATTCCGTGTGGCTCTTTTTACAGAGCTTTGTGTACAGCATTCCGACGATACCCCCAGCAAAATACTGCGCTCTTCCTAGGCTGATGACATTTCTGCGAAATCCTCTTGCTTACAGCGTCTGTGCGCAGAGCTTGGTACAGCAGTGCTTCTAAATTGAACTTTGCGACAAAGAGAATGAGATGGACTTGCAGAAACAAAAACAGCAATACTTTTTTCCGCACGGTTATTCTTTCTTCGTTAAGCTGAAACGGAAAACTTGAGCACGTCGCCATACGACGATGATAAATTTTCGGTAGTTCTTCAGAGTTGAATCGTGATGGAATCAGTGTCAAAAAACAAAATACTTGGCCTATAAAAGCAGTCTACGCAATAGCAGTAGTCTACAACTCATATTTTGCTATGAAGAGTGCATAATATTCATTTTAAGTGCGTATCACACATAAGAATAGAACGCGTTGTTTATATTACAGTACTGAGAAACCTTATCATTTTGTTGGTATACTTGATGCTAAATATGCGTGCATAACAACATAGAAAGAGAAGTTTGTGTCACTGAATAAATGGCTGAAAAGTTGTGAGTCAAGATTTTTTGTCGAACATTTTATGTATATAAATGTGGACTGCTTTGTGACGTCCACGTAAATATGCCATATACTAAACCTACAACGACTGCACAAAGCGTTATCTGAAGAAAGATCCTTCATTAGGCGTCTTGTAATTACTGAAGTGTTAAGTGGGTGACCTCACACGAGAGAGGTTGGACAGTAAGGGAGTATGGGAAATGTTCATGAGGGGAGTATTCTACCAACTGAACTTCCCCACTATGCCGGTATGGATACAGAGACTGTAAATTAATATCAGTAGAGAACACTTTTTCTTCTATGACTCTAAGCGCATTTTGTCATATTATACCATTGCTTTAAGATGGTTCTGCAATATTACCGTTTTACATATCTGCAATAGAACCATTTTCAAAGGTTCCACAATGGAGCCATTAATTTAGCTGAATCTAGAAAAACCCATCAATGGAAGTTGAACGCATAGAATCAAGAGGCCATTATTGATTGGTTTCTAGAGAACAATATCAATTACTTTTAGCTTGCAATGAGTTTATTTGAATTAGTACTTCCTATTTTATTATGAGCTCACATTGTTGTTGCTACGTTAACATATAATTTTTTTCAAGCTAAGTTTAACAATAACTGCACTTCAGGGATCGAATCGTCCCCCTGCTGCGAAGCAACAATAAGCACAACACATGTTAAATACAAGCTGGGCGAATTCATTTTTAACCGGCATTGCGCTTTCAGTGGAAAGTATCTCACACGTTAGAGGATAAGAAAATGAAGACGATAGACGAGCGAATAGCAGCGGGACGCAGTAGGGCAAGCATAAGCAGAACACGGGCCTGCAATAATCCCCACTCGGTAATGAGTGAAGAACACTGTGCAGTGTGCGGCAACCTAGAGACTATTGCTCTCAGTGGCACTGAGGGTCACTGGAGTGAATGTCAGTAAGGCAGGTGAACTGTTATGGTGCTTGGCGTACTTAGTTAGTATTTGATGCTGCGGGGTACTAACGCTAGCCAGAAATGTCTTGGGTCGGGGGGAATGAGGGTGGGGTGCAGGTCGTTGCATAACAGCCTTCTGTCGATGGCGTCAAGGTTCTTCACGATTTGTGGTGGACTGCAGCCTTACACTTCTCTAGGGAAAGTTAGACTATATCTGCCGCACGAACCACTGTGTGCGGATTTCCCAGTAGGGGTGTGCGGTCAAATTAACTTTATCTCTACCTTTCAAGTGAATTTTAGTCTCGGTGCGTACACTTTAGTACACCAGTGAATCATAGAATGGTTTTCTGGCACTAAGAAGTTCATGTAAATAAAATTTTACGTTTTCGAAGTCACTCACAGTGATGGCTCGAACGCTCTACTATACAGCTTCAGCTACAGATAGTCGGCACCGCACGTGGTATTTCCATTTTGGGAAGTATGATAACTATATCATTTTCACGGCACATACTTATATAATCTTACTCGTGGAAGGCTACTGCGTTGGAGCAATTAGTACCCCAGTGATAAAGCAACCACTGAGACAGGATTCTTCTATACCTTCTTGTAGTATGGTATATCAGTTTAAGCTCCCCACTGGCTACTACGAGACTAATTCACGTTTTTTTAAGTGCCCATCTCTCGCCATTGCACTAATATCCTGTCTCTGCCCGTGTTGCTGCCGTTCCATTTCTCTTGAAGGTTTCCTGCTCGGACAACAGTGCCACGTATTGCGCTGGTCTATCCCTTGTTATTGGGTTGAGATTTTCTGAGCACACCTGACATTTTCTTACTCCAAAGCACCTCTCGCTGTCACGCGCAAATCCGAGTTAGAGAAGCACCTGCAGATAAANGAAGGTTCCCTGCTCGGACAACAGTGCCACGTATTGCGCTGGTCTATCCCTTGTTATTGGGTTGAGATTTTCTGAGCACACCTGACATTTTCTTACTCCAAAGCACCTCTCGCTGTCACGCGCAAATCCGAGTGAGAGAAGCACCTGCAGATAAATGGAGTGCGATATTGGTGTCGACGGTATGGTGTGGAAACGGCGTGCTTACGGCAGCCGTGGTAGAGCAAGGATGCTGGAATAGAGGTGGGAAAATAGATACTTGCTCAGTACTGATGCAGCCAACCTATAGATATATTGTTTTTATATTGCAGCAGTTCCGGTAAGACAAAGATAAAGGGTATGAGTGGTAGTTTGTATATATATAAGTATATGTATCGCAAGTTAATTATATTTTTATTGATTTTCTCAGGAGATCTCGTCTTTAAAATGAGATTTTCAGTCATGCAAAAGAATTGTTCGGTACTGAGATTTTTATCTGGGGCCGGGAAGCTGTAAAATGCAATTCTAAAGATCTTCCAACGCGTTGCGACCTTCATCAAAAGTCATTTTCAGATGTAGTAAAACAGAATCCGAAAACCTTGCTCGTACCAGAATGTTCACTGTTCGCTCTGAAGTCTTTCTCGGAGCACCAGAGCCACGTTTCTTGGTGGAATGGTAGTAGGTGATAGTGAGTAGACCGTTTTTAAGCTTATAAATGATCTGATTAGAGACTTTCCTATACATATAAACTCCTGATCAAAAGTTTAAGACCACTTGAAAATGTAAACAAATAGCAACTTTTTAGTGATGCATAAATAAACTCTTTAGACTAGGGATCATTAATTTCTAAAGGTAAAACGCGAGAAAGACGAAAAATACCTGCTGCAACAATTTATAAAAAATGTATATTTTTGTCAAATAATGAGTTTTTCAGGTGATCAAAATTATAAGACCACAAACAGAAATCGTAAGTAACCTTTCGACAAGGATGTTGAGAAGAGCAAAGTTTGAGAATAGTAATAAGTACCACTTCCAATCTTGTTGATAACATCATTTTTTTTGTGGCATACTAGAAATGAGGGTTTCCATGAGGGTTGAAGGAATGTTGTCTCAGCTCCTAAAGATGCATCATGATGTTCGTTTACTGTCGTAAATTATTTACCATTTCCGTAAACTTCTCTCGCCATCCATCCTCAAAGATTTTCTATTGGATTTAAGTCTGGCGAACATGCTGGATAACGTAAAACAGGAACCCCATTTTCTTGTAAAAAGGTCATAGCCTGGAGGTTAGTGTGGATTGCTGCGATATCCTGCTGGAAGAATCATTCACCACCATCCAAATGGGGCCCTCCGTCGACAATGATGATCATTTAACATGCCGACATAACCAGCAGCTGTTTGGTGACCCTGCACCTCCTGAAGCTCTTTCTTGAGAAACAACGCGTATACTTCTCCTACTTAATGCAGGGGAATTTTTTGTCGGTCTCTCACTAGATTTTGCTGTTCCATAACTCTCAGGGTTCTTTAGGAAGTTGCAAATCACAGTTTCTCTGCCTTGAATCTCAGCTGAGATTATACGCTGTGACATACCTTGCTTATGCAGTTTAACAGTTCGACCACGTTCTAATTCGGAGAGTTTGCTTGCTTTGGGCACAGTGACAGCTCCACACTATAAGTGCAAGCCTGTAACTGATCCAAAACGCCGGAAATTGCCCTAGAACTAAACATTTTTTACCCTTGTCTTATAATTTTGATCAACCGAAATACTCTTTATTTGAAAAAAATGTAAATTTTTTAATAAATTGTTACAGCTGATATTTTTCGTCTTTCTCACCTTTTACCTTTTACCCTTCGAGTAGGGATTACTGATTCCTAGTCGAAGGAGTTTATCTATTTATCACTAAAACGTAATTATTGTTTTTTTTTTTTCATTTTCAAGCCGTCTTAGACTTTTTGGTCAGGAGTTTATCTGTAGCAGAACGCATCATAGATATCATAACGCGCATCGTAGATATTATTGGTTTAAGAAGACAAGGGCATAGCTTCTCTTCTTCATTCAAAGCTGACGACACCCTACTATCGATAGCAGAAGCAGAGATACAGAGATTCGATGCTGGTGAAAAATGAGATGGATGCGGACAATGAACCATTCGAAAAAACTCTGAGAGAGCATAGACTCACGTTTGGAAATTCGTTCACGTTCATTTGGGGGTCGCTATGTTACTATTGGTTACTTCGTTTTTAATTTTCCTTCAAGTTATTATCAGATTTTAAACTTTCACAGCATATAAATTTGGTGGAAATGTAAATCGTTACTGAATAATCCAAAATCGTCTACATTGTTATTAAATCGAGGATAATTCAATTTCCTCCTCACATATTTTGTATGAAAGCCGATTTAAAAACCATCGTCAGTCCCTGTTCCTTTGTCTGAGATTACAATGTAGCATGGGGAGCAGACCATTTTCCACCCGGCACCGGATCAAAGTACAGCATTTCGTTGACGTTACCCATACTGCCATCCCTGTTGGTTTAACAACCTATTTCTAGATAATGTGAACGGTGAACCATTAACGTGAGCATGAGCAGTGCAGCTTTCAATGTAAATGAAAATCATCCCATTTTTGAATTTCAAAAAATAATGGCATGGAAGAGCAAAGTTGTATTTCGTTGCCTACTGAGAACCTGCAAACACAAGCACCTATTTTGATTTTTTTATCTACCCACGATCCACTCTACCAAGGAAGAAGTGTCACCCAATATCGCAGTCGTAGAGCCAATTTTTTTTACAGACATGAACACGAACATGGAAAACTCTAGAATGTCCAGCAGCTCCTTACGATCTACAAACATTTTTACAAATTTTCTAAGCGGTGTTAACAGAAGTAATCCAAACTAGAATTATTCAGTCAACTTTCAATCGCAACCTTTCACCAGTTCATAAAATATTAAGTATGTGAATGGGCCATACATCAAAGTATACTCGTAAAGAAGTCCGACGTTTACGATTACTCCACCCATAGATCAACAGATTGGCTCATATATCAGGAAATACAATTGAGATGCATGTATGTGACCTACGTCAAAGACATTCTAGCTGCTTGTGCGTAGACGAATCACGCCTACAAACTTGAGGTTGCGATGCGTGCGACTATGCAGCATATTCGACTCGTACTCAAACAAAGATTAAACAACAAGTGATGACCGGAATATTTCACTGACTTTTGCAGCTCAATGTACTGGAAAAAGTTATGAAGGATAGACGAGAACATTCATGCGACACGCAAAGCAAAGGCAAATTTGTGAACGAAGTTGTGAAACGTGAGCTAATACGACCTGAGATGGATGTGTTATGAAAACAATGGGTTGAATGTCGATTTCCCTAAGAAGCATATACTTAAAGCACTATGCAATTTCTTTGACTCACTTTCAGAACTATGTCCAAATGAAAGGCAAATGCCTAGCAAGAGAAACGCTTGCAAGATCAAGCAAAATAGAAATGCAAACTTATTAGCTTGAAGGACCAAATATCATACAAATGATGGAAGTGTATTGTTCGAGGTATAGCAACAAATAATTACTACAAAGGTTAATATGCTTGGAAATTCAATTTTAGTGATAATCTACCCCAATAATAGAATGAAATGCTGGGTATTAAGAGTAGTGAAATCTCTGTAGTATTTTGCTTGTATAATTGTAAGTTATAAACCGTTCGGTTTGCTTCAATCTTTATATAGTACCTAGTTAGTTTGTGATGCGATAAGTCTTGGAAGATTAGGAGTGCAGTAGATGAGATAAGCTCGTTAGGTTAGACAGAGTGTATTGGTTTAGACCAGGCGCATTGTAAAGTTACACTAGGTGCATTAAGTTAATTAAGGTGCGTTAGAACTAAACACGAAAATGACAAACCAATCATTTATTTTCATATGGCTGCTCACCTGGTGTGACAAAGTGTGTGAGGTTGGATGCAGTGCTCGAGGTTGGATGATAAACCGTGTATTAATGAAGTGTGTTTAGATAGACAAGGCAAGTGCGATAACGTAGGCAAGCTGCGATAGAGCAGACAACGTATGTTTAAACAGACGAGGTGTTGGAGTTATGGTAGGCGAGGCGTCTTAACGTAAACAAATGTTGAGGTTATTGCGGGTCAGTGTTTAGAGTGCTTCCTATATATATTGAATGTGTACTTAACCGATATGAAATTATATTCGTTAATGTATACATGTCATGAATGCATAATAATAAATACTTACGTTTCTCATATGGATACTGAGTCCAACATAATTATATCAATGGTGCTTCGCCCTAAGGTAATACTAACATGATAAGAAATAATTAATACATAGTTTGTAGTTTCACTGGTACAATGCCTACATGTTATTTCGAGATGCTGAAAATGACAGCATTCTCCGTTACGACAGCCGCCGATGTAACAGAGTTTTTACCCTATAGCTGCGATAAAATACAATAAAAATTAGAGTTTGCATTGCATATTAAACTAAGAGAAAATTCTACTCATTTGTAAGCGTTACATTTGTGAGATAGTCGAACAAACGCAGAAATAACACCAATCCCCTCATATGCATGGTAGGATGTCATTCTTATTCTCTAGCTTTCTATTGCACCTACGATATTACTTCACATATTAAACTTGTAATGAGAACGCTTCTATAAATAACCAGAACGCCTCGTGGCGTAAGAACATCACCCGCAGTGGGAGCAAATTTCATCGTCGTCCTTTTTATGACCACCTAATCCTAGTTGTCTGGCATGGGTCACATCGAGGACAGCCCACCAGGCTCCCTGCAAAAAATCATGAACCTGGCTCAACTCCAGTTACCTGTTCTTGGGTGGAGAACAAATTTGATCTCAGTCATTTCATATGGAGAGCTATTCCCAGTTCTTTGGCATGGGTCACATCGAGGGCAACTCATCAGACTCCCTGCAAAAAAATCAGGAACATAGCTGAACTCCTTCAACCAACTATTGGGTGGACAGACAAATATATATATAAATATGTATACTTAAATCTTCAACGAAAACTTTATCACCTCTCTCACTTTGTTCGCGGGTGATAGATATCATTGAAAGTTAGATCATTTTATGTTTATCTTTTCGTGTACTGTACGCTTGTATTACTATTGACAATTATTCCTATTCCATATTAAGAATCGAGGGAATATCAAGGGTAAGTTGGCTCATATCTATAGTTTGTGAAGTATTTTATATTTTGTTTTAACAATTGAAAATGCAAGACTGTAATTTTTGCCTAATATTCTATACCTACAAAGTTACAGCGTAGCAAATAAGCGAAAACGTCAGCGCAAAATATGCTTCTCAGAAAAGCTCGCACCATCTGCTGTGCCGAACTTTGCTGAAAGGGCTCTAATTTTCTGATAAAGTATTACGATGGACAAGCGGAAATTGGACAGAGAGCGCTACAGGATAGTCTCCGGAAGCCGCCGAGATTATTAAAGCGAGTGGCTCAAGTCTCAAATTTGATCGAAAAGAAAGAGAAGCCCAGAGATTAATGAAGGCCAGCGCAGGCTAACTTCTAGTGATGAAAAATTTGGACAAGCAGTTGTAGGGCGGCGGCGGGTAAGGTAAACTATAAGCTGATGATGCCATGAGCTAGCAAAATTCTTAGACAGCTGAATAGCTGTATTGCACTTAGGAATAATGCACAACAGTTAGTGTGTTGAAATTCCGCTGCTTCTGCAGCATAACTTAATTTGTGCACGCAGAAGGTGTAACTATGGAGCAGAATAGTTTTTCAGGTAACCGTTGCGTGGTTACAAAGGGAGGAGGATGGCTGTGTTTTTTGTCAGGCGTCCCACAGCTTAGTATCTGCAAGGCTACACGTGCTCAGTAGACTGTCCATGAACTCAAAATGTTCCTCCGCCGCAGCTCAGGTAAACATCATCCGGTCCTCGGGTGTAGCTGCCGTGTCTTCTTCCAGTGACCATCAATAACGTGCTAAGCAAGTCCTGGTGGCTTCATTACCTCCGTCGAGGAGGTTATGTTTTTGTCGTGTTCGTCTGTGTACATCGTTGTCTGTCACCAAGACTACTCAAAAAGTTATGAATGGATCTTTACGAAATTTAGAAGGACTGTTTGGAATGTTAACAGTAACAGATAATGAACTGTTGGGGAAAATTCGTTCATCCGTTTGTTTGTCTGCCTTTTTTCTTAGTACAAAAACTCAAAAAGTTATGGGCGGACATTCATGGAATTTACATGAGTTGCTAGCTATACTACAATGAGCAAATGACCACATTTTTGAGATCATCTGTTTGTTCGGTCGTATGCTTGTCGCTGTATTACATTTTATGTTCGTTAGCACAGTAACTCAAAAATTTATATGTATATGGATCTTTAGGAAATTTACAGGACTTGTTACTGATGCTAAAAGAAATAAATTATTGAACATTGGTTACGGTCTGTTGTTCCGTTTGTGAGTTTGACTAATGTTTGTGAGAATTTTTGTAAGCAACATAACTCAGAAGCTACGAACAGATCTTCAAAAGAATTACTGAAATTATTAAAGCTGTTGAAAGGCACAAAATTAATGATCAGATTTTGGTGTTGACACGTAGAAAATTAGGGTTTCAGAATTTGAATTTTTCGCTATCGTTGCCTTGCTTGGCGGAGGTATGCACTGTTAGAGTGCTCTAGGTACCTCCGCCAAGGAGGTTTTATTTTCATCGTGTTTGTCTGTCTGCTATACTGTCTGTTATCCTGTTTGTGTCACCAAGATAGCTCAAAAACTTATGGATGGACAGTTACGAAATTTTTCAGGAGTTGTTAGGCATGTTTACAGTAACAGATGATTAGCTTTTGGTAAAGATCCGTTCATCTGTTTGTTTGTCTGCCTCTTTTTTCTTAGTGCTATAACTGAAAAAGTTATGGACGGATTTTTATTAAATTTACAAGGGTTGTTTGGTATATCACGAAGAATAAATGACTAAATTTTTGTGATGGTCTGTAGGTTCTTTTGTTTGTCACTATGTATGATTTTATGCTTGTTAGCACAATAACTCGAATGTTAGGAATGGATCTATATGAGATTTGTAGGAATTGTTAATAATGTTAAAAGACATATGATTAACTTTGGTGATGATCGGTTGGTCTGTTTGACTAATGTTTGGCATAATATTTATTAGTAGCATAATTAAAAAGTCATGAACAGATCTTCAAGGAAATTACAGAAACTGATAATATGTACTATCAAAAAGCACAAATGATTAGACTTTGTTGTTGATACAAAGAAAATCATGGTTTCAGAACCAGTCTGAATTTTCGTTACCGTTGCCTTGCTTGGCGGAAGTATGCCCTCTCAGAGTGCTCTAATTTTACATATATGTAGTACTGCAGGCTAGAAGAGAAATGGCGTCATGGGGGAGCCGTCGCTGAAATGGATGGTATCCTATCACAAATTCAGTCGACAATTAACCCAGTATTCTGTGCACCAGTAATATTGTATTATAACTAATTAGCAAATAATTGCTAAATTATAATAATTTTATATATTAAGCAAGTTTTACTATTATTTTTAAAAGCTCCTCGACTTTGTGTGTGTTTAATAACATTACTGGCGCGTTGTAAGCCACAATATTGTAATTTTGCTCATATTTTATTTTCTTTATTATAAAGTCTTCAGGCAAGTTCATAATACCATTCTGCATCTTTTACTGGTTTCAGCGTAAACAACTCTGCCGTGCACTGATGTTGGTTGACCTATTCAGCAATATAGCTCTTAACCCTTTCTCTACCGGTTCCTTTTTTCATTGAATTTGAATATGATAGCATATATTACTTTTTATAAGTCTAGAATGCTTCAAAAAATAGTTTAAAAATTCCAACGTCCACAGGCTAGCTTATAGGTTGTGGGATATGCAGCATTGAACCATCGGTATTTTATAATGAGAATGTATTTTCCACAGGGATTTTTTAAAAAAGTTGCGAGACACATTCGTCCAATGCTAGTGAAAGGGTTAAAGAAAATCACAGCAGGTTCTGGTATACGCACTGGTCTAAGAATCTGGAGGATATGAAGCACGATTTCCTTATTAGTTGTTTCATTTAATGGCATAACACCAAATATAACTTACATGTGGGAGCCCATTAAAGTGAAAAGCTTTTGATTAACTACCGGAATATGAGATTCGAAACGAGAACTGAACCATTAGAGATATTCATGTTCTTTATTGTGAAATTTCAGAAGTATCGGCGATACCTTCCCCAATATAAAACATTCTCGAAGGCTTGTGTCATTTTAGTCTTCTACATTTCAGTCTTGAAGTTAGGATGAGTTTTTAACGAAAATTTTGAAAAACGAGTGATATATTTAACTGGTCCCTTTCAGAATTCTCCTGTAAATGCTTAACTAAACTATGAAAAATAAACATTGCTTATATGGACGATACTACGATGAAATGGAGAAAGACTTGGAAAGTAAGCGCATGCAGTTATAAAAATCATTGATGAAAATATATTTTTTAGACGCTTCTACCCTTTTATTGTGGTTAGTTTATTAAAAGTTCTAGACAACTGAAAATCCTGGTGGCTCATTGTCTGACGTAAGCAATGAATCTAATAATTTAGATTCATTTTTATTGCCAAATAAGGTACGTATATTGATAAATAAGAAACCGAAGAGAAAAGTATTTGTTCGGCTTCTAAATGAACTTTTAGGAATTTTTAGTTAATGACCTATACTTTAACCACATAAATGTTGTGTCTCGTCAGATAACAAGAGTTGCACTTTATGAAAGACACTGGGCATTGCAGTAAATGAGAAATTACCTTTCAACAACATAGATAGGCTCAGTTTGAATTGCCACGTATACATCTTATTCGAGCACAAAGAAATGCACTTTTTTGTTATGGTATATCTTTTTATTTCATACCACGTCCCGATATAAGCCTTTCCATGGCATCTGGGGATTGCTCTTGATAGTCAACTTTTTATTGCTTTCAACCAGACTCGGCTTTACGTTATCCGAAATATTCGAACTTTGAATCCGATAAAAGCACAGCTTTCGGGAATTTTGCAATCCTCTTTATCTTTTTGCGGTCTCCTCGGTGAGTGTCAAGTATCCAGGAAAACTTTCGTCTATCTGCTAGACGTGAGATTTAAGAGAACTGTTAACAAGCACGACATTTTTCAATCAAGCAATTTTGATTTTACGGGTACACTCGTATACGAGTAAACTGCTGCTTAAGATTATAAGTGGCATTGAGTTAGCATCCATGTTCGAAAATGGACAGAGTAATTTCAGTGTTGCGCAGTCTCATCTAATAATAATAACTAGCGGGACCCGTGGAAATTCCACGGTCGGTTAGTTAATGTCCTCACTTTTTATAATGAAACAATCTAACCTAACGCTATAATAACTCACTTTAGTTCACCTAATGCAGCTTCTCAACTTAACCTACCGATAAATAGCGCCTGTTCCTTAATCCTAGCGAACTGCCTCAAACCTCAAGTGCGAGAGTCGAAACATGGCAACATTGCTCCCTATCCTTTTCCTTGCGTTGCTGTGCATACAGCTTCGACTTATGTAATATTATATTCAATTACTGCTTTAACTCCGAACCGCGGCAGCTATTCCACTACAGCCAGGGCCACGTGCTCACCTTTGACTCTGTCTCTGAATTACTTCTGAGTTTCAATTCGCAACTGCACATATGTTTTGCAGTCGATGGGTCTTAATAGATTCAACCGTTGTCATGCGCACAGCAACAACTGTTCCAAAAACGTGAAGCGCTCCCGTGTTCCAAATTAAGAGTCACGCAAAAACTATGCATCATTGCAACTCTAACTCAAAAGTAGGAGGTACATACTCCCAAAACTTGGCCATTGCTGCTTGTTAAAACGTACAAACTGCCAGAAACGACTCATACCTTAGATATTTTTTAGTGGCATAGCAATGTCCAACTAGATACAGATTTGCATGGCAATGGAACTTTTGCGGAGGCGTGCGCGTGCCCTAAGTCACCTTGTACATGCGCAACATATCTAGACTTTATGTTGCTGGATGATTCTCGCAGATATCTTACCAGCCAAATTTTCGCCCCTGTATATCGTGATAGAGATATAAAGACAGCATAAACAAAAATAACAATCTCCCTTTTGGGAGGTACTTTTCTTATTGCTTCTCTTCTATTTTTACACGCCTTCACTATTCTTTGTTTCTCATCGTCTGAAGATAACATTACATAGACATTCGTATTTTTAACGTTTCCATTTTCAACGGTGTATTTGATGATTTCAATTCTACTACGGGACCCGTGGCTGCTTTACACTTGATGTGCGATAGCCTGCCAACATAATACAACACTCAGCCCATTAAAAAAATTGATTCTTGTCGCTGAAAGTACTTTCTCTGTTAGTTTTCGTCATTTCTCTAAACATCGCACTTGAAAAATACAGTTTAGAATGATGCAGCTGAGAACAGTTTTGTTTGAATCGTAATATGGCTACGATCGGATTTCCAATATTTGGATCGGTATATGCAACCCCAGCAACGTGAATATTACGAAAAATCAAATTTGGTGTCATGGTAGGTATGATGCGTGCAAAATGAACTTCACGTCTTTGCTGCGAAACTGAGTGAAATTTTTCAAGTGCGAGCTGAAAGAAAACAGCTGTGGTTGAACTTCCTTGTAGCGAAAATCACAGCTTCTTACAAGTTGAATTTTCCCTTATCTTTTATTGAAGAGCGTAACACACGAAGGAACGAACGAACGAACGAACGAAGGAACAACGTTATTAATATAATAGATTACAGTTTAGTGACAGACGGGACGATTTACCAGTTACTAAGTCATATTACCTCGATGATAAGTTACTCTGAGCGGAGGACGGCAAGGAGCCACTCAAGAAGCTCTTAAATGGAACGTCACCTGTGATTTAGTACCGCCATTGGCCCTGACTTCATTCCAACAAAAGGATGCCCGTGAACAGACTCGAGTAATCCACTTAATGAGCTCTCCCCTTAAAATTACCCTTTGGAATTCGATTACAGAGTTTTGGCAAAAAATAGTGCGCAAGTTTTCCGCCGAAGCTAAAAAAATTATGACACCCTTCGATGGAATTAGAAAGGTGTTAAATCAGCCAGCGCGCCGGCCATTCCGTGCAATATTGAGAGGAAGAGCAGCGGCCGGAATCTCTGAGGGATGTGAGTGTTGCTTTTTTCTAATATTTGCGCAGGTGAGATACTTTAGAGCAACTTCATTCTTACTGGATTGAAAATTATTACGGAAATGTTTAGTTTGGTTCCGACAGGACTCAGGTGTTTAACTTATGCTCTTGCTGAGTTCAATATTGCCTGCAAATGATACAAGTGGTTGTAGAAACCGAATTTTGCAGGTTCTTGGGTATTATTAAGGTTTAATGTACGTCCAAATAAGGGACCTTTTTTAATAGATGTTTTTTTCGATGTAGAATCCGAATCTGAAATCCGTTTTTTTCGTTCGCCCCTAGTTTTTCAATCATAGGAAAAAACCTATCCTATTGTTTTCCTATGGGAGAAAATACCCAACGATGGCACAGTGCACTGGACAACCTTTTAAGTAGATTTTTACCTAACCTAGGTTAGGGTTGATTAGGTTAGGCTAAAATCGTATTTAAAAGGTTGTCCACCAGTGCACTTTGCCATCGTTGGGTATTTCTCCCATAGGAAAACAATGGGATAGGATTTTTGCCTGTAATAAAAAAAAACTAGTGGCTAGCGAAAAACAGACTTCAGATTCAGATTCTACATCGAAAAATACATCGATTAAAAAAAAGGTCTTTTTTGGACGTACAGGAAACCTTAANATGACACCCTTCGATGGAATTAGAAAGGTGTTAAATCAGCCAGCGCGCCGGCCATTCCGTGCAATATTGAGAGGAAGAGCAGCGGCCGGAATCTCTGAGGGATGTGAGTGTAGCTTTTTTCTAATATTTGCGCAGGTGAGATACTTTAGAGCAACTACATTCTTACTGGATTGAAAATTATTACGGAAATGTTTAGTTTGGTTCCGACAGGACTCAGGTGTTTAACTTATGCTCTTGCTGAGTTCAATATTGCCTGCAAATGATACAAGTGGTTGTGGAAACCGAATTTTGCAGGTTCTTGGGTATTATTAAGGTTTAATGTACGTCCAAATAAGGGACCTTTTTTAATAGATGTTTTTTTTCGATGTAGAATCCGAATCTGAAATCCGTTTTTTTCGTTCGCCCCTAGTTTTTCAATCATAGGAAAAAACCTATCCTATTGTTTTCCTATGGGAGAAAATACCCAACGATGGCAGAGTGCACTGGACAACCTTTTAAATAGATTTTTACCTAACCTAGGTTAGGGTTGATTAGGTTAGGTTAGGCTAAAATCGTATTTAAAAGGTTGTCCACCAGTGCACTGTGCCATCGTTGGGTATTTCTCCCATAGGAAAACAATGGGATAGGATTTTTGCCTGTAATAAAAAAACTAGGGGCTAGCGAAAAAAACGGACTTCAGATTCAGATTCTACATCGAAAAATACATCGATTAAAAAAAGGTCTTTTTTGGACGTACAGGAAACCTTAATTTTACCGGTTCTTGATATCTAATGTGGACTTCTTTGCTGAAAGTATCGTCAAACACTTGAAACAGTTTGATAAGTTATTAAAGGAATATATTATCATTCATTTGTAAATTAACTTACTGCCTTCAGTGTCGTCACAACCACATCTAGCACCTTTTGGAAGAAATACAACTCAATGAACTTGTCGGCACAGTAATATCCTTAGATCATTACTTTTCTTTGTTCTCTAAGGCTTCTTCAGCATTGGTTCCATGTACTCATCTTAATTGTTATAGAAGTCTAATGCATTCAGAGCCAACTACAACACTGTATGCTGATCATAAAATGTATAGGAAAAATGAACTGCAACTCGTGGCTCTCAAATACTACGCTGTCATATTGATACGCAAATGGGAGTCGCGCCTTAAACACAAACATGGGGTTCTGTACACCCCACAAAAAAAAAAAAAATGTTGGTAACTTTTCCATATTAGCTGGCAGCACTTCACCGGTCATTGTTAGTTTAGTCCAAGGAGGTTCTAATAGAGAGAAGCGCACCCTCTCTATTTAGCTTACAGGGGCATTGCGAGTAAGCATTACCCTACAACTGGCTGAGTAGTGTGTCCAATCAGAAAGCGGCTATGCAGCTGCTGCTACGACATTGCCTGTGTGGCTGTCAAACGTGGTGGTTGTGCAAAATCGCTCCTGCTGAAACATCAACGTATTATCACAGTTTACTGTGGTATTACTGCCTAGTCTGAATGTGCTACCCACCGCAAATTGATTATTCAAAAGTCTATTAGCAAAAATTAAAGTGCGATATATTCAAATTGCGGGGCAGTTTTGGTGTCACTTGGTTAAACAACGGCCAGTCTGTTTAAAGCAATAAGAAAGATACCAACCACACTACAGCGCATGAGTCATACAACCTCCTCGTACTACGGCCGTCGGCCCACTGACAAGGAGCTTCAGAATCAATAGAGAAGGAGGGAGTCTTGGAGCCCAGTAACAGACTTGCCAGCGAGTCAGCCAGATCTGTTATAGCTGTGAGACGCTCATTGGTGGAAAAGACGGGGAAGCACTGGGTTTCACGGGGGAGCAGCAGACGAACCGAGTTACTGATATCCGATTGGTGCTTACGCGACTGGCTGCAGCCATAAGAGACTCTTCACTGATCTGCGATTGGTGAATACGGCAACTGGCTGACAGCAATAAGAGACTCTTGAGCTTCAACGGGCTAGGCTACTGGCTCCCTCCTTCTCTATACAAGCTCCTTGCCCACTGAGAGGCATTCAATCTTGTCAGCCAGTTGAAGAACTCCAAACGCCAGCTCCAAGTCACGTGACAAAGCCATGTGTTTACTTGCCCAGAGAAGGCTAGCGCTTACTCCTCCCATTAGAAGCTCCTTGGTTTTGTCTTTTTAAACCTATGTGAATCATTCTATTTCGCTGAAAGCATTTTCGGATGATTACCTCGGTTCGTTTTATGGCGTTGGAAATCAAGATGCAATACAATACATCAAATCTACAGTCTGTTATTTTCCTTTACTAATGAAATTAAGTGTATGGGTAGTTCCAGTTTGAGGCAATAAATGATAAACAATAGGTGGGAAAGTCTTTCTGGCATACTGCAGTACAACAAGCCGCCGTTCGCGGCCTCACTTGTTTACACCAGCTTAATGTCGTGGCAGTCGCCTATTGGCTGAAATTGACCCCAGTCAGGGCGTCACTGATTGGCTGAAATTGGCGCCAGGGTGTTTGCTTAGAGCTGACATAGCTATCTGTAGTAATTGAACTGTGGAGTTACTAAATTAACTCCCCGTCGCGTATCTTGGCAACCGACGGATATGCCTTCAGTACATCGAAGTTTTTCTCATGAAGCGAAAACTCTTCGTAAACGAAAGACAGAAAGCTGAAAAACTCACTGTGTCTACTGCCCCGTCTGTCAAGAAGAGTTTCAAGCAAGAAATGCATTCAGATAATGGGATAAGGATTTCACTTCTACCAACTTCTGCAACCTGACAATCGATTACCATGAAAACGCAACTTAATCACAAAATCTACAANAGGTCAAACAAATATACTACGAAAGGTTAGGCGAGATGTAAGGTAGACGGACTGCATAAGGAAAGACAGGAGTAAGCGACGGACGTCAGCTCAGACGGGTTGGATTAAGTTAGAGGCACTACCTCAGGCTAAACTATTGTAAGTCAAAACATTTACCAACCGTAGAATATCCACGGGTCCCACAGAGGACAGCTACCTAAATTGGAGGACAATTGTCCCAGAGGAGGTAAACTACCCCTTAAATTGGAAGGACAACTACCTTCTGGGAAAACAATGACCCCTAGCAGGACAACAGCCCCTGGGACGTTAACTACCCCCAGGAGGGCAACTACCGATTTGCAATAATAAACACGATTAAATAAGATGTGCAACTAATTACAATAAAATCCAACAACAAGCATACCGGTAGAAGGAAATTTTCCATACACTCAAAATAAAGTTAATAAACCGTTAATATTTTCACGGGTCCAGCTAGTATAAATTAATATGTAAACACAGTACGTTCATTCTTAGTAAAGATTTTGCTTGTTCTTCCGTTAGTTAGTTGCTTAGTACGACCGCACGGAAGCAGTATTGTCTCCGTGTACGACCGCGACGCTTTCATCGCTGTTAGATGGGGGAAAAATTAGAGTATCCCCGAGGTATCCTAGATACGACCTGGGAAGGAATCAATAGGAGAAATAGTCAAGTTCAAATTTCACTTGCTACTTCTCGCAGGTCTTAGTTGGAAGAAACTCTGCCTGGCCTGGAACATTTTTTGACGTTCGTATGCATAATATGGGTCGAGAGGGCATTGTAATTGAGGAACAATTCTTTGGTTCCGTAAAATATTCACAGGTTTTTTTCGTTTTAGATAGGGAAAAATTTGCACGGTACGGGTCTGAGATATCACTGAAGAACATTACTTTTGCTCCGTGGAATTATCACAGGTTCCAGGTAGTTAATGATTAATTTGTAGACTGCCAGTTACCCACTGGATCTCTAAAAACCAGTTCTATCCTAAAACCAGGCCAAGTTGCTCTCAGTTTATTCTCTAAGTGTAATAGGGAAGACTGTGTGCACGGTGGCAGCCAAGCAAGCAAATAAGATTATCGAGTCTTATAAGTATTTAGATTTCCAGTTTGAAAGTACGGTAATCCTCTGGATTGGGTTCTTTAATTTTTGCCGTCAGGCTACATGTCCGCTCCTTTTCCTCTCTCGTAGTGGCAAGAGCTAGCACCGTCCAGCAGTGTTGGGTGCGGTCATATACATAGCAGCAGTTTCCTGTTTCTTGCTCACTCCACCCTGCAGCCGCTCATTGGAGGATTTATGACCTGTACGTGGTGCTCTTGCTATTTCAGTTCTCTTAATAATGATATAATTTAGTTTTCAATCTGGCTGCAAGTCATCACTGTTTACTGTGGCCTATTAGCCAAATGCTTAACTTGCACACGACAAAATGTCCTCTAGCCGAGACTAGTCCAGAAAAATAAGCCCATCACAAGAAATGATATTAAAAAAAAAAAAAAAAACCGAAGAGGCCGCTTCCAGCTCCGCCGCTTAGTATGTAGGGAGGCTGATACTAGTGTATACTAATAATCTGGTAGTCATGCAGAACGCTATCTCTCTTGACTACCATTCGTTGCTAGACAGAACAGTATTCCACCATTGGAACCCCTGCAGCATGGCAGAGCAGTATCGCCACATAGTCTTTGAAAGTTTGTGCATTGTGAATTCGAGCCACCACAATTTTTATTCGGGACTGTTGTTTCTGCTTTGCAAGCATAAGGTTCAGGCACATGCTCTCTTCTCTTGTATTTCCAGTCGCTGTGTAATGCATGATGCATTTGAATCAAGCACAGGAGTCACGATATGAGGCAGCTCTACAGTTGACTGCCCTCTCCCTTAATGCCCTTTCCTGGGGCCCCATTTCAAAAAAGTCTTGACCGGATGAGCAGAATGCATAGCATAACAAAAATAGAATGATACTTTATTAACGCAAGAGATCGCTGGTCATGATTCCCATACAGCTAGAATTGCACTACAGAAAGAATGATACCCCTAATGCAAACTGAAGTGGAGTCTAAAATATTATTAATAAAGCATCACAGGCCAAATTTTTTTGCTGTTCATCTCGATGATCATTTACGCGTGTGCGTCAATTTGAAATTTAATTCATAACCATCTCTGTAGAATGAACAGCCTGAAATGACGATAACGCTGTAGATTTCAAAATTAGTTTTTTCGTAAAATGTCTCCAGCATATGAAGGTGCTCTGTGACTGATAATCCCCCACTTACCAAAAAAATTTTGAGGAAGTAAAGATGTGTGTCATGTAGAAATTAAAATCATAAATAATGTTGTGACGGGTATTAAAAGGTTAATTCGGAAACGCTTAATCTACGGGTAATAACAACCACGTTTAATTATCTTTCCCCAGCCACGCATTGTCACGCTACTTCTGCATTGGCATTCAATGCACAACCTTCGCCTACTGTAGTTTAGAGAGTTCTTCAGGGTAGCGTCCTTAATCCTTTGCTGTTCAATATGTGCACCAGTGGCATGCTTTCTACGCAAAGCGTTATGATCAACTGTGCTCACAATTTCACTTTAACGACTGTGAGTTGCCCCGTTGTCTGCATGGTAGTGCTATCGCCCGGTCCATGCAAGGCTCTGTTTCCAAACTGGTGGTCCGTGGACCACTGATAGTCCACGATGGCTTTTCTGGTGTTCCACAGGTTTTTCATTTTTGCATTCTATTTGTCAACAACCTGAAAATGACAATATAATATTGATTTTACTGGATCATTAGTCTGAAAAAAATCCTCATTCGTTTTCTAATACACGTATTATTCCCATTTTAAAAAAATGTACTGGGAATCTTTAAGCCAAAACGCTTGTTGTGAGTACTTCTATATCTTTGTCGAGAAGGAAATGGTCCGCGATTTTTATTTATATATATATATTTTGTTAGGTTGATGATCCATGGCATAGAACGACTTGGGAACCACTGATGTAAAGGAGCTACTCGCGAATTGATGCACGGTGCTCTCATGCTTGAAGTATGATATAGAAGGCTGGCAGACTAAAGCTATCAGCTTCTTAGGGAATAATGCCACAGGGGTTCAGCTCTCTGGAGATACTCGGTGTCCAGTTCGATAAGAAACTTGCGCTTGAGACGCATGTTAAGCCCCTGGCTCTCGTCATTAGTGCTAGAATAGAGTTACACCCTGTGTAAGGTCAATGCTGTGTTTTGCGAATGTGATGTAATCCATATATACTTTTCTGTGTCTGTAATTCACTCTCTGAGCTGCGACTTCTGCCAGTGATTCTTTATAGCAGCCCTGTGGGCGGCCTGGCATAGCTTAAGTTCTAAGTGGATTCTATCATGTGTCCCTTAATATCCTGGGATGTACTTTTAATAATAATAATAATAATAATAATAATAATAATAACAACAGTACATTTTAAAATAAACAGAAATAGTCTAGAACGTTAATGGTGGCTTTTGCAACTATTAAATTTCAGTGACAGAACTAACACCTCTGTTTTAAATATAAAATATTTATTGCTGCTTGTATTCAGGCATGTAGACAACATGGAAAAGGTCCAAGAAGAGGCTATAAGCTTTGCGAGGGACGTTCTGAAGTAGACTTCTCTATTTACAATGATTAGGGTGAGAGGAGCGGATGCGTTCCTTATTGTGGCGAACACAATCTTCTGGTTAAGGCTGTAGTTCAGCACAGTGACAGTATTTTCTGCCTAACGGCCATCCTTACGTTCAAAGTTGTTCTTGGTAAAGTTGACCTTTTTCAAGTTCAACGCAGAAGAGCCCGTTTGATCAAATTGAATCGAAGAAACTGGAGACTGAATTGCGCAGCTAACGATATCTCGATAATCTATAGCATTTTGCTAATTGCGCCCTTCTAATGCAACAAAGATACTTTCGTTGGGCGAGGAGGAATCACCTACAGTCAAATGAACGCGTTCACTGTTGTCTTGTTCTTACTAAAACTATTGCATGTCTGCCGAAAGGTTTCTCAAAACTCTTAGCTGGCAAGTCTGGTGCATTTGTAACTGACAGTAGACAAGTTGTGAACATCTTTTCGAATTCAAACTTAGCATTAAATCTCAGACCGCTTTGCACTTTTCTGTTGCTTAAGCGGACACAGAAACATGAGAGAACCCACTCATTTGAGTGCGGACCTGCCTCTAGAAGTTTGCATGTTCACGTTCACTGCTCCACAGAAAATCCTTCAACTTTACATATACCCACATATACTGACACCACCAAGAAAGTTCAGTGCAACTATCTGTTACGTCTGTTAGTGTTATACTGTAGTTATAATATGTTCTGCTTAGCATCTGGTTCGCAGTATTTTCAAGGAGAATCCATACTTTTCGCATTAATTTGTTGTTTCCAAAGTTCAATCACCTGGACCGAAAGAAAGAACTGTTCGGTATCCACGCTGCCAGAGGTAGCAGCTGCTAGTGGCCTGTCTCTATCGCTTCATATCAAACTATTCCATTTCCGAAATGCAAAACCTGCAAGGTTTTGTCTGGCGCGAAATAGAAATGCAACAGTCGTTTGTTTTTCTCTCTCGTAACTCTCCGCGAATAAATTTTTGCCGAGTCTCTCGTTTCGAGATTTTCCTCCGTTGTTTGGGGGGGACGCATCGGAGACGCAGCAGATGGTTCTGGCCAAGGGATTTTGCAGAGGGGGCACTTGAAGTTTGGGGCAGTGAGGCGTTAGTGTAGCTTCGAAATAAAGAATGAATTAATACGCATTACTGTACTTGTTATTAGTTAGCGTATCACTGATCGCAATACAATTTATATTGAAATAAATAGAAAATATTTCAACAGAAACTACCCTGAGAACCTCATTTCTTCCACTGTAACGCTTCTCAGAGCCTCTGGTTCACAAAATAGAGAAGTAATTGCAGAAGTACATAAACTAGCAGGAAACTGTTTCAATTTTTGCGATATACCAGCACTGGATGATATATAATGCTATTCTATGTCTGTTCTCATATACATAGTAGATATTTGAAGGGCAGTATTGTCTGCTGTATTAGGTTAACATCACTGATCTTCGTTATCTCCTTGAGTCGTAAAAAATTACTACTTTTCTCATGTGGTGCAATGTATATTAAATGTAGTCTGAGAAGTAGTTGGAGTATAATTAATTATTTAATTCACAACTGCTTTTTTTAGTACCGCGCTTGAATAATAATTACTGTTAACTTAATTTTATATGTAAAGGCTTTACTACATTGGTCCAGCAACCACCAAGAAGAATTATATATACTCTACGTACAGTTGCCACCAGAAACATTGTTTTATATTTTCTGCTATATAGATATTTTCTTTGGAAATAAAAGTCATGTCGGTAATAGTGAGAAAAACCTTTTCATGTTCTACAAGGCGCTGTCCAAATATTCCCGGAATATTTTCGTAGCTCGTGCAGTAAGGCTAATACGACGCAACACATCCAGACGGTAATTCATACATCTTGTGTGCGTGTCAGCACAGCGTTTAATTTTATGTTCATTTCCTACAATCCTTGTTGCGTTACTTGCGAAATTGACGGTGTCTGCATAGCCATTTGGCAGACTCTTTTGTCCAACCTGGGAAATATTGCAGCAGTTACGCATCAAATGTTGAAGCAAACATTTGGTGAAAACATTTAGACAACAGTAAAACTTAAAAATGATTTAAACGCTTAACGATGTCAAAATATCGAGTGACGATGATGGCGGTTCAGGACCCCATCAGCAGGTATAGTGGTGACCTGTGGATTCATCGCAGGTAATTAATTCAGTAGTAAATTCATTGAATTCATCGAACGGTCAATTGATGAAATGGTAAATTAATTTCCTGAAATACATAGAGCGTGATAGATTCATCATAGTAAATTCATCATATTACTGCGTACATTTTCGTCCTAAAGTTCATTAGCTGGACCGTTTATAAAACTGTTTACCTCATTAAACTGCGAAAATTCTATTTAGAAAGTTTGAAAGAAACAACGTCAGTGAAACGGAGGCTAAAAGTTCAAAATTGCCAACACACATATACAATGGATTACCAATATACATTAACTTTGCTCATAAACCATAAAGTAAATTAATGCTACTAGAACATCATTAGTTAGAACATACGAAACATGAATCCTACCTAAAGACGACACGGAGTGGCACTAGAGGAAGAGAACAGAGCAGAGGTAGGTCCGCCTTGGTGGCATTGCATAATAATACGAGGGCATTTTAAGAACTTCTCCGCCAAGCAGGGAAACGCGGTAACGAAACGTTCAAGTTAGTTCTGAAACTATTAGCTCCTTTGTATCAACTCCAAAATCTAATAATTTGTGCCTTTTCACTGTAACAACAGCTTATGAAATTATTTTCTTGAAGATCCGTTCATGACTTTTCGAGTTATCCAGCTAACAAAAGTCAAGCACACACACAGACCAAACAATCATCAGCAAAATTTAATCATTTATGTCTTTCTATTTTCCTAGCAATTCCTGTAAAATTCATGAAGATCCCTTCATAATTTTTTGAGTTATTTGCTCAAGGCAAACCAGCGTAAGGAGTCCGGGAGGCGTGGCTAAGAAAGTAAAGTAACTGTGCCAAGTTTCACTGAAGCGCGTGGCATAACTTGTCTCAGTCGAAATAATTATATTTATATTCAAAGAGTGAAAATGCCTTAGTTAATAGATTAGATTTAGCGGTGCTGCGTTTAATTCAGCCCGCCGCTAAAGGACTGCTCACATTGGTTTGACTATAACAAGCATGCATTCAAACACAGAAACATACGTACGAACACACTACTAACAGGTCATCACAAAAAATTTCAATACTTATGTAAAATAATTACGTCTCTCTAGCTCCATAATAGCTCTTTCCCGTGGTACTGAATACTTATACGTATATGCCCAAAAATATATAAATACAAAATGACCTTCTGTAAATGTAAACTACCAAAATTTCTTGATATGGTACGCCATAATTCAGTAGTTTTCAGAATATAAAAATTTTCGCTGCTTGATTCAGCTTCATATTAATAGTTAATAACACTTGGAGGTACAATTTTTTCTGGTAAAAATTGCAAAAAAGGAGAAACTACTTCGTTGGTTCTATTTTTCATAGAACAGAATTCTATTCCACATCAATATTATTGTGAATTTGATACGACTGCTGCAGTTATTTTGATGCTTCAAAACGTTCGTTAATCATAGATTGGGAGTAAATACCTCGATTTAGATACTTTTGAGCTGGGAATACGTTCCATCCAAGACTTGGTTACAGCCCCGCATTTAAAGTGCTGAGTATGCTGACTCGAGCTAAGGCTATCGATCTGGTAGCATCGTAGCCAGGGATCCACTTCTCAGATTTATACTTTCCCTCCACACTGAAAAACACGTCTAAAGGTTTGGTTCAGCATGAGAAAAAATAATCTTAGATTGGCCTATGGGACTAAATTCTCCGGTGTATCTTGCTGTCTGGTGAATGGGAATTGAAAAAAGCTTATATATTTCTGCAGCTTAATAGCTGCCCGTCTATGCTGGCGGCATACTGCATATGTTATTTCAACTGATTTCTTAGTATAGCCTACGAGTATTCTAAAATAGTATGTCCTACTAGCTGAATTACATTTGATTAGATTAGATTAGATTAGATTACTGGCAGTAAACGGACCCACAGGCCCGTCACAAGAGAGCAGTTGGGGGACTCACGCTCTGTCCTCTATGAGCAATTGCTTTTATGCCAAACTCACTGAGTTATCTGTAGATGAAACGAAAAAAAAAAACTGAGCCAAAGACTCACGATCAGTTGCAGCAGACTCTGAGACGTTAAATTATGTATGGCATGAAAGATACCGGTAATCGATTAGGGTGACCTCTGAAGCTTTGGTAGTTGAGAGTTGATGAGGTGTGGAGGACGTGTTGAAAAATGGTAGCTCTGAGAGGGGGTGGGGGTTGTGTTGCTCCCAATGTTTTTCGATGAGACTTTTGAACTCGTTCACTGTCTCTGCACCGACAACTTATGATTGTATCCTATTTCAAACGTGCCTTATGAAAACTGCTGGCTTAGAGTAGTTCTTTGATATTACAGCCGTTGTGGAGCAGATGATCGTCACCATCTCTGTCGAAAAGACGTCCCGTTGTAGGCATGTCAATGAAGCCATTAAAGAGATGAGTTCGGCTTCCTGCTGGGACGTTGTATGACATGTTTCGCAGCTGAGTTATAAATTTTGTTACTTTGCTCTGGATTCTTTTCATTTTATCATTATCTTTGCACTGATGTGGCAACCAGAACTGAACAGAAAACTCCAATGCTAGTGCCCTAGCGTTTTGTACAAAGGAGCGATTGTGGCTTTGGATTGGTATTGAAAATTTCTGGTAATAAATCTCAGGACTCTGCCTGCCATTTTGACACTCATGTCTATTTGCTGACTGAATCTTAGTTCGGTTGTTACAGTTATTCCCAGGTTACTTTGTTGGCTACTAGCTGATAAGTCTATATCGTTCATTTTCAATTGGGCTAAAATTTTCATTGGTCCAATGTGCAATACTGAACATTTGTCGACATTGTAGCTCGATTGCCACCTTGCGGTCCCTTCCATGAGGAGGCGAAGGTTTTGTCAGAGCACGATGCTATCGCTCGCCGAAAGGGCACGATTACAAAGTTTTGTGTCATCTAGAAATTACTGATTTACTGTGGATGTTAATATTGCGGTCATTGTTGTAAATTATGACTATGAGTGAGCCAGGCACACTACCTCGAGGATCCTCAGAAGAGATCGGCGTCAAGTCGCTCGTCTATCTTTTCAGCTTCACTTTCAACAGCCGACTGATGAATCTTGCTCGGATCCAGCGTACTCACCTACAGCGGTAAGCTGCTTCAAGACAGAAATGCAAATTTTAAGGGTTGACACATCTACAGATTTTTTTTTAGTTTGATTTGTTGTCGGCATGTTGTCATCAGACAAATTTATAAATGCTGATACTAACCTAACGTCTCCATCCAAAGCTACATTATCACTATAATAATCAGCCCCTTTTAATCTATCTTTGCGGTACATATTGCTCATGATTTTTTAGGTCTTATTACTATTACTTACGGAACATCTTTATGCAAAGCTACATCATCTATAAGAAATCAACATAGTAAAGAGGCTAAAACCTTGGGTAATTTTCTGCCCAGAGGAGATTTTCAAAAAAATCAAGGTAATTTGAAATTACTTTTTTTTAGAGAAAGGTGTTGAATACTTCTGACGAATAATGCTTACAGTTTGGCCAAAATAGTACTCTCGGGTAAATCACAGGAAGTATTGGTAGCATGGCCTAAAGGAGACTTACACTAAACCAGGGAATTAAAACACTGGGTAATTCTAAGGGGATTTTACTCTAGACTGAAACATAGGTTAGCTCGACAAGGAAAGACTGCCCTAACGGGGAAAACCTGACATTATCATAAAGAAGGACTGGAAACAACCCCTACTGTTCGACTAAAAATAATTAACCAATAGAATACTCACCTTTAGATAGTGGTGTCTCTGCAGGCTAAGACAACAACAGGTCCGCCTTCGCTCTCTACTACACAGCATGTCTATACGGGGAGCTGTCAGGCTTGAATCTGCCGAGCGGTTCCTGCCAAGCCCCGACTCGCTGGTCTTCTCGGTAACGTACAAGTAATAAACCATGGCGAACTCGACTTTGTAATACTTTCGATAACTATTTGTTTGCCAATACCTATATTGAGATAACAGACTCGGTAGAGAAAATAAACTCAACAGATATTGAAACTTTTTAAAATAGTCAGGTCCTCTTGCGTACTAACAAATTGTAAAAAATCAGGTTCTACCATACAATGGTATTTAGGCGTGGCCTCACAGGATGCTTTTACAGCGGGCATGAGGGGGTCGATGGGCGACGTTGGGTAAAGTTTATCTTCGTGTAGAGCAGCGACGAAGGCTTTTCGGATTTTTTTGCGTCGTGCGAGTCATGGTGGTCTTGACTACAATGACATCCCTCCCCTACACGTTGAAATTTTTAGGCGTGGGAAAGCGTGTCTTATCCGCGGCTGGTCCATTGTTACCACTTCGTGCCCTATAGGGGTTTTCTTCGGATCTTCTTTAAGGGCATCTGTAATTTTCGAGGTTACTATTCGTCCGCAGGGAGGCAGTCTATATGCCATATCGTAGGTCCTCATGCATAGCGATGTCGAACGTTCAGGCCCTCTGACGGTTCTGCCTGTGTCTTCCATCTGACATCCCGTAGGATCCACGGGGGCAATGTCCAAGAATCTCAAGACTGCCCTGCGAGAGCTGAAGTGCGGCCATCTCCACTCAGGAACCCTTCAGAAAAGTGCTCTGCTTGGAACAGCGCACATCATTCGCAAAGTGCTCTGAGCCTTAGGTCGCGGGATGTGATCCGACGCCAGAGTGTAGAGCTAAACGTTGCTCAACCGATCCAATTTGGGTCGTGAAATCCCTCTGATAATAATAATAATAATAATAATAATCAAAGTATGTTTAATAAGCAACATCGAACATTCCAGCATCACTTTTTTTTTCATTTCCTGGATAAGATTTTACTGAAAGCATATTGTCATTTGGGTCACTGTAAAACTTATAAGTGACAAACTTGCTTCTTCGGTGGGAGCCATGCAGTAACAGACTTCTCATCACCAGGCCACTTTTGAGTCGTTTGCAAACATTTGCTTCCTGATGTCAAATTCTTGATTATCAAGTAGGTCACTTGCACTAGCAGCAGTGAAATTTCGGGTATAGTTACCGATAATACAGAAAAAAAATAAATTAACCTACTATATACCTCTGACTTGTTGGAAAACAAGCTGTAGCTGATTGATGAGCGTCATGTGGATCATTTTCAGTATTATCACTGAAATATATAAAGTTATCTCTTTACTGCAAGCAACATATCGAACTCTCAGCTTATCCAACCTTTTTACTGCCTGTCATCCTCCTGTAATTCAACGCAATATCTCCTCACCGCTGATCTTCACAAGGTTCGACTTTACAAGTCATTCAAGCGGAAACTCTTGAACCAATATCCTCCATTAAGGAAGTCTTTCGAACTTCGCAAGAGTTGAGGATAACATAAAACTTTTACTCGCTAATATTACACGGGAAATCTTTATGTAAAGGCTGGGTGAGGCAGTCGGGAAAGAATTATCTGGGCCACTGTATAATATCTCTTTGATATACTGCTAATAGGCAGATTTTGCGTGCAATTCCATGCCTTTGGTTACACGAATAAGGCAGAATTTCAGCATCCTGCAAGATTAGCGAAATGTTATATTTTGGCTATTCAGCATCTGGAATAAATTCCTAGTCGGAAATTTCTTACGCTTTTTATAGATATTTAGCGAATTTCTTATTTTATGACATGATCAAAACTTACAAATGTTCAACAAGCACTACTGAGTTTAGTGACATAAAACTGATGATTTTAACTAGAATATCAAGTGATGCATGACTAAGATATTAAAACACGTGTGATTCCCATTTTAAAACTCACAGTGGTGGCAGCAAACCGGAATTAACGTGGATAGTTTAAATATAGCAGAGTCAAATACTGTAGTGTTTTTTGGTGAGTATTAATTCTAATGAGCAATGGAAATTTATTTTTTTGCATAAGGGGGTTACTCTGATGGCTGTTAGCTTCTATTTCTTCTGTATTTTGTAGCTTTTTCTAAAATTTGCCATTCATTGTGTCATAAGGTCAGTAGAAACTGGATTGCGTTGGTGCAGTGGCGTACCCAGTTCATAACATTCTCGTTTTCTGGTCAATGTGTTGTAAGGGTTCTCGAACATCAGCCATGCAGCTACAGTAATTGCTGATGTACAATTTATACAGTTATCAATGTTCTTGCAATCAAGCTTACATATTGAATTGACTGTCTACTAATCGCTTTTTTCTTGCAGAATTCGCTGTCATCGTGAAATTGTGGCCTAGAAGTTTTGACTAATTTATGGTCTATTGTAATATAAATAGTGTGTAAGCTTTGTTATACAGTGTGTCCCTAATGTCTAGACACTTAGGCATAGACCGCAACAGTACTTGACTCTTAGGTCCAAGTGGCCTCTGACGCTGGCGGCAAAATGAGAAAAATGCGATTTTCTGAAGAGCTATTATGAACATGTCCTGACACGGTCATGCAGGCAAGCGCCCAAGTGCGTCCCTGCCGTATTAGTGCGGTATGACATGTCAATGTATGAGCTCCCGTAGGATTTGTGTGCAGAAATTGATTTTTTGGGGTTGCTTTAATGTCAAGCAATTGGAAAATAATGAGGTTCAAATTTTCCGAACCTTTTCTCCATTTCTTAGAGCCGTTTACTTTTTAGGCCACCCCAGCACTCTTAAAATCAGATATAATGCTTATTTTAACTAACATTTTGCAGTTTGTTTAAAGAATATGGTTAGCTTAGGGGTTTTCGATGATGCTAAATCCAACTAAAAGACTTCCAAAGTGACCAGAAGTAGTTTTAACCGACGAAGCGACTGTCTGTCACCAGTTAAGTTACTACTTATCAAGTTGAACATATTTAATTGCATAAATTTCCCCCAATCATGTAATACGTATTTGCATAGGTTTTCACATTCAGTAAGGTCATAAGTGCACAGAAATATTGGATTGAAAAACTATATCAGAAGTTAGTTTATTTGCTACACAAATGCCAAAACACATTGGGTGAAAGTTACGTCATACATATATACAAAAATAACACAAATGATTTAATTCCCATTGATTTATTCATCTTAATAAGTTTATAGCGTGCAACATCATGACCAGTTTTATCATTTAGTCGTCACCATCGTCTTGTCCGTCAGACTGTATCTCGCTTGCACAACCACTTCCATGGCATTTGCACACAGATGTGTAAGGGAGCCAGTTCTTGGAACAACTTCACCTTCCTTTGCATCCTGATTTACAGCCGCATTTAATTTGCTCAGTCACTGCTCGAGGGGTTGGGAGTGAGAGACATTTCACAGCATCAAACAATTCTTTCTCTACAGCCCAGCCATTTTCTTCAGTTGTAGGAAGAACTGGTGATTTGGTGATGTAAGAGTTGTCACGCATGGCCATGTAGCTTGCACGGTTGATGTGAGGCAGCGATGCAGCCCGAGTTGGGAGCAGCATCTCTCCCTCCCAGTTCTTTGAACGAACAGCTTCTATCTCAGAGGCAGTAGTGTTGTGGGTCCTGCTAAACAGTACACGTGGCACAAACATTCATCGAAACCCCTTACCTCTGCCGGCAGTTCACTATTGTCGAATTAATTCTGCACTGGGCCTTCTCCGAGCGTTTTGACAGGGCCATTTTCTTCGAGTTTCATGTAGGCATCGACCCGTCTTTTTGGTCAAGCCACAAAGTTTCCACCCAGTCACTGCCAGAGAAATTATGAAAGCCGATGAGTCCTTGACATTTGTGGCGTCCAATCACTCGCACTCGTTCCACCACGTCTATTTCCCTGTATTTGGTACCTTTGTCAGTTAAGAACGTTAGAGAGAACTTCTCTCCCAGCCAGCCACAAAAGACCAAGTCAAGAAAAAGGATGAGGATGTCGGTGTCGGGTAACCAAACACACACTTCTTGGGAAGGATTTCCCGCGGCAGAAGCCAGGACTTGGTGCGGAATCAGTGTCAGCCTCTTCATGAGAATGGGCCGCTTCCAATCCATGGCTCTTGATTTTGGCGTCGTAGACAACCACAAGCTTGAACGTAGTGTTGCCTGAGAAGAGTTCTAACAATGCCTTAGCAAGCATCCCAGTCAGGTTACTCTTTGTTTTTGACTCAGCAGAATCTCCTTCAGAGATCTGATGATGGCTTCCAAAGCAGCCAGGTATCCTTCCCAGTCTCCTGAGCGACATGCGTTGATGAGATCCAGGAGACTGTCCACTTGTTCGATATACTGAGTCAAAAACTCAGCCAAGTCTCCAATGTCTCCTTCTTCATGCGGCTTGAGATTTTCTGAGTACCAGGCCTGGATGTCTTCGAAAATCTCGACCATGTCAGGATTGCGTTCATGTAGAGCCTTCTTCAGAGCCACACACTGGTCACTTAGAGGTTCAGAGTAATGTTCGGAGAAGTAAGAGTCATACATCATCATAATTATAGCCAGACTAGCTGTGATGTGGTATTCGATACCTTGCTTGTTTGCATTTCCCCCATAGATACCACGGAGAGCTGCAGATGTGTAAATTCCAGTTTCTATGGCACATGTGTCGATACCACTCCCGTCGACAGTTTTTCCAAGTGCATGCAGAGCAGCAAAAGCAATATGTAGAATATCTGCATGGAAAATCCAATTCACGGCTGTACAGGTCAAGCGCTATAAGAGTCTTCCATTTGGGGCCGACAATAAATGCCAAGATCCCTTGTGTTAGCTTCAAAACCGTATACAGTGTTACCTAATCCGTTGGGAATGTCAAACAGTGAGGCGACAACCTCTGACTTTGTTTGTCAGTGATTCTGTGGGTATTGGGATAACAGCAGAGATCTAGTCCCAGCCCATGATGGCATGACTTCTTCCTTTGATAGCTTGTGTCTCTCTTACGGATGCCTTCCTTTGCTTGAACAATATTAGGTTCATCAGGATCTTGACGAATTATTTTTGATCGATCTTATGGTTCCGACTCGAGTTCATGCTCCTACTGATCTTCAATGCAACTCCGATCTTCCGTTGAGTCATTAGCCCCTTGCAGCTGGCATATGTTGTCCCGCTGAGCTCTGTTCTCGGTTTGTTTCTCATTGCCTTTTGTTTTTGTCCCTTGGTAATTTGTGAGTGTCCAGGTGAGAGTGAAGTCGCTTGTCAATAAATGTGAACGCTTGTTCAGTGGATAAATCTGGAATCTAATAGGTTTGGTTCTGATGAATGGTTCTTGCAGATTCCGTTACTTCAAATGAAAGTGGGGCTGCTGTCTGTGGCTTTTGTGGGATGGCAAGTGGTTGGTTGACTGGCTCTCCATCTTCTGCTCGTTGGTTGTTGACTATGACTCTGCCATAAAATGTATTCCATAAAGTGTCCTTAACAAAATTATAAGGGTTTGAGCCCAAATTCGGCTTCACCAATCATCGTCTCATGCCTGAATTCATACAAAAAGTGATATAACATCATTATTTTATGACTAGTGGACCCGTGCGTGAAGAATTCACGCAATAACCTATACGTTTGCGTAATGCCTCTAGGCCGGTGCGGAATCTCCTCTTCTCTTATTTGCTTCTTAATTTTCTTCTGTTCTTCA
>LQNS02277275.1:14216950-14230249 GCA_001587735.2 Parhyale hawaiensis | reverse complement strand
CCTGCTCAAGGGATGAGGCCACACCAGGATCCGAAAGACGAATGAACGTCATCGGTCAGGGAGCCCGAACTATACTGTGCTTAGAAAAAGAATAGTAGTTTCAAGAAATACGGAAGGTTGCCAGAGCTTCGGTGGACGTGCCCTGACACTGTAAATAAAACAATCATTCAACTTCAGATCTTTCGGCACGTTCGATTGGGTCGGTAAAGTCGACTTAAGCTAAGCCCACTCGCACTAGCTTTCCCGGAACTGCAGGCAAGAGCGTAGCAGGAGCTAGAAATAACCCGACTCTGTTGAGCCGACTGCAAACTCCATTTCACGGAGTAAGATTGAGTCTTGAAAGTGTCACATGCAACTGATTAAGGACCAACGACTGAAACTCAAGTCAACGCGTCGAAGCCATGGCACCTGTCTGGAGTTTTGAACAAGTCAAACTTCTAAGGCTTAATTTTGCTCCCCAATCGAACGCGTTCTTTATATAGTAGTGTTCTTTCACAGCAACTTGTAAAAAACACCTATAGTAAACGTTTTTAGTACTTCTGTAGTGTTTATAAATTCTTTGTAAAAATATCACAAATGATGATATCGAATTCGTACAGGGATGCAGTTTACGTGGGGCAGTCATATATAACAGCGGCAAATCATTGTTCTCGTATTTCAAAGCATTATTTTACTTCATACGTTCACCAATCAAATAGCGCGTGGTCTATGACCAGCTGAATAACTCCTCTGAAGAAGTGACCTTGACTGACAAATTAGGCTTGAATATTGTCTTCATGTTTAACAATAGACTGTACAATCACGTAGATGGAGTTTCCATGGGCTCCCCACTTAGCCCCTCACTGGCGAATATCTTTTTATGCCATCATGAAACCCTCTTGCTCAACGACTGCCCACGTGACTTCAAACCCATCCACTATAATCGCTATGTAGATGACACCTTTCTCATATTCAACAATCAAGCAGATTCTGAATAGTAAACATTCAAACATCAAATTCACCGCCGAACATCAATCAAATAATTCTTTAGCTATTCTCGATGTTTTAATAACTAACCAAGACTCAACACTGACCACTGGAATTTACAGAAAACCCACATTGTCAGGCCTCGGGACAAACTTTTTCAGCCACTGCTACGATCAATTCAAAATCAATACAATAAAAACTTTACTATTTCGAGAATACCATTTGTCTTCCTCATACTTTGCATTCAAACGAAGTTGACTTTCTCCGAACATTCTTCAAAAATAACGGCTAACCGCACCATTTACTAGACCACTACTGCAAATTGTTCCTAGACAAGCTGTTCGACCCCGGCATTAGCAAACCCTGGGTCAGTAAATTGGACTTCTTTCACTCGCTTCCGTTCTACAACAAAGCATCTGTTAGTGCAGTAAGCACTTTGAAAATGTTCCTCTCTGAAGCCTACCCACACATCAAACTTTCATACAAAAACACATTTACCATAGGGTCCTACTTCAAATAGGGTCCCCCCACACCACTTTTGTCCAGTGTTATTTACCGTTACCGATGCCAGGCCTGCTGTGCCTCGTATATACATAGGTAGCACTGGACAACATTTTAAAGCCCGTATCGACCAGCATTTAGGTATATCCGGCTTACCACTTGCGAAACCCTCACATTCAGCCCCTCGTCTACATGCTGAGCAAAACAACCATCCCATCAGCAGGAATGACTTCTCCAGCATAGACTATTCCAATCCCAACGAGCTTATAACATTAGAGTCCCTCCATATTCATAGAAATAAACCTAGCCTCAACATTATGACCTCAGCTGTACCGCTTCAAACCGTCCACACCTAGCCTCAAATCTGCCGACTGTACAGGAGCTGACAACCAGCTCTTGCACGCAGCTCTGATCATTTGCGTTTTAGACCCCGATAACACCTATGCTCCCTGAATTATTAGACAATAAAGGAAAAAAATTATTCTTATAGGTTGTAATTCAATTTTTCTTCTGATGATGGGATTCCTAATGCCGAAACGTTAAGATTTTAAATTTAGTCGACTTTCATTTAGTATTAGATTTTTGCCTTAGTATAACTCCTGTATTTTTTTTTTACGAAAGCAAAGAACATCGTGATGATAACCCAACGGGTCACGGGCAGTCTATTTGTCTAATAATATTCTAAGATGCTTGTATTATTAGTTTAAAAAAAAACTTTCGAAAGCTTTGCAATCCCTCAGGCTGAAACCGACTATTTGATCATCGTATCTGCAATATATAAATATAGAGCAAACTGTATTTATGTGCTTGTTTGTTTGTCTATTTTCTGTCATACTTTTTGAAAGCAGATAGACAGATAGGCAAGACTATATACTGTGGCGATTGTGTCATGTTGAGTAATGCAGATAGGAAAAAACTGATCAGAGGTTGCGTTGATAGCAGCAGAATGCAATCTTTTGCTTGAATACACTTCTTGCTTTGGTAACATTGAAGTTCAAACAATGATTCCTCTTAGCTCTCTAATACGTCCTGATTATTAGTTTCATTTCACATCCAAACTTCAACTGGTCTGAGTAGATGATCGACAGAGTAGAGGAAAAAAAAAAAAAAATTCAAAAACCGCAAAAACGAGAAAACGGGCGACGAACACGAAAATTTCGTTGCAACAGTTATTTTTCCCAACTTTACTTCTTCCGTTGACGAATAGCTTATTATTTTGGCGAAAAATTCGACTGATATAATAGAATGGCGTAATTATCTTTACGAGCTTGCAAATATGAGTGTTACCTGAGTGTCTGTTATAGTGAATCAATATTTCTGTACCTCACGGAAGGAAAGGTTGTTCTGTTCAGCAGGAGTGAAGGCGGAAACGATCATCTCAAGTTCCTTGAATAGGATTATCGCAAGGTATTTTTTATGAGCAAATCATTAACGTAAGTGAGATCAATAACGAAGTATCCTGACTAATTCTTCGCCGTCATTTGCAGGACCGGACCCACTAGTGACATAAATAATAGATTTCTCCAGTCCCAACCAAACATAGCGAATCAATCTGAGACAGTGTGCTGTTTGCGTTATACCATAACCAACACTCTCGTATCTCTTTGCTTATGAGTAGCTTGTAGACCTGGGCACATACGAGCCTCTTGCAGTGCGACAGGAGAGCCAAAAAGCCTGAGGACAGTGATCCTCGGTTCTTTTTATAACTCTGCTGGGGCCGCAAATGCTCATCTTTGGCTCACTTTAAACAGGTTGTGGTACCACGTATGGTAAGCACACACTGCCTCTTATCGAAAATCTGTAAACTTTCAAATACGTACGACAATTTTCGAAACACTCAACCAAAAAGGCAAAATCAACTCTGAATAAAATTTGTGCGTGCTGTCTCCAGGTCGTCTAACTCCTGATAATAATGCCTACAACCAAAAATGAATGGTTTCTATTACACAAAATTTAATAGCATGATTTTCAGCGATATTTTTATGTGATTTTTTTTACTGTCTAATGCAGTGTATAATAAAAAATCAACATACTTTGTTCCATGGCATCTTTTCGAACCTAAAACAATTTGGAGCCCAGTAGGAGAAAACGCACGCAATGTTTTGAATATATTTCATTTATCACTGGTGAGTAAAACGAAATAGCAGTTATCTTGAGTGAGCAGGTACTCAATTCATAATTGAAGAGTAGGCGCAGCTTGTGCTGATATTTGTTGCTGCAATATTATAGTCTTTATAACGCTGAACTTAAAAAAATTGAACGGTGAAAAATTAAGGACAATATTTATTTTTCTGTGACAATATGTTACGGGGATTGTTGTCGTACATTTCGGTACAAAACGCCCATACTTGGTTCCATTAAAATCCTGTAAACTCACTGGTTGTGGTTACCAAAGTTCAGTTTTCTACGGACCCCAGTGAAATCGGCCTAAATCACACAGACCCTTGGTCATTAAAATGGCATCAAGTTTGTATATTATGCGCTGAATGAGTACGTAATAGTATTGTAGATGTCTATGGCTCAAAGGCTAATGTTATTCAGCAAATAGCAAATAGCAGAAGCACAGTATTATATCAAGCGTATAATTACGCATGTCGCAGTCACGGGACATCCCTGCTCCTCACATACAGTAAGTTTTCACCTTTAACTCTCATGAATCTATTGTGACTCGCTCTAAATGACTATTTGCAGTGAATTAAGGTTAACTTACGCTGTAATCGTCGTTATTTCTAAAACATCTAATAGCTTTGGGGATAAAACGAAAGAACTTAGGGGTAACGATGCCAAAATTAAAATTACTAATTCTTTTATTTAAAAGACTAAGATAAGCTATAATAACAATAACTTCTCATCTCTTAACTCTAAAACATTTGGTAATGTTAAATCACTTACGGGGTAAAAAGCACTGAAGTATTGTCTTAGGAGCTTCAAACGTCTTGAACCAGTAGGGGGTCTGTGAGTGAACCAACAGGGGGTCTGGTTCATCTGTATCCCCTATATATGGGAAACACTGCCAGTGTAGAGTACTGGTATTATACCTATGTTAATATCAGTGGACAAGTTTGCCTGTTACGTAATACTCAATACCATTTCGTTCTATTAAGTTTGATCGCACCAAAGGTGATCACGGAACACTTGAGTAAGCAGATTTAAAAAAAAAAGTTCATTTAATACAATCTCGATTGGTTTAATTTTCAAATGTTTTTTTCAGTAGGGGATATTTTGTTACATCAATTAAAGCTGAAAAACTTTCAGTAACAGGTAAAGTATTCTAATCCCTGAATGTACGTTTACTAAAATCCCTCACCCTTCTTTGCTGCTCACCGATCGGCTAAGTAGTAGAACTTCTCATCTGGGGACCATGAGCCATCACAGGTTACTACAGGCATTTCCAACTGCAAAATAATTAATGCAATTAAATAACACCGAACCGAAACAAACTCGCCGAAACTTTTGCCAGGCGAACACTTGTTGAATGCTAAAAATTCGCTAGTTTTTGAAAGTTCGGCCTGCACGTGTATATTTCAGCAGACTGCGATGCGAGTCGTATTAAGCACCGATCGAACTATTAATCTTGCGCAATATTATGAAATGATGAACCATGAGAGTGTTCACACAC
The DNA here is from genome assembly GCA_001587735.2 of Parhyale hawaiensis. Lineage (NCBI taxonomy): Eukaryota > Metazoa > Arthropoda > Malacostraca > Amphipoda > Hyalidae > Parhyale > Parhyale hawaiensis. The sequence continues at coordinate 14,225,163 of LQNS02277275.1, read as the reverse complement.
TACCGAGCTCTTTCTCAAAATTGGCAGAACAAATTAAAAGCATACTTGTAAGATATTTCATTGTTAATAACCCTGCATATTTTATGAAGTAGAGTGCAGTGACGTACTTTTCTTATATGATTATGAAGAAATTTGAGTTGCTCTGTTACCAACGGTTTAACGATTAATACTAGAACTAAATAAGATTCTCATGCTCTTGAAAATTTCACTAAGAATTTTCTGTGCCCCTGACTTCGTACCCAAGTTTATCTATTTAATGCTCACTTAATAGATACTTCTATAAATACCTTACTATACGTTGGTGATTCTTCGGACGAGGTATAGGTGGGGTAGTATTCACACCGGTCATCTTGTGCAGAGATAATACATTCCGTGACCAGTGGGACGGCTCGTAGCGATGTCCCTAATAGCGCTAGTTCTACGAAGTGTGATACTTCAGGCGTCCTATGGAATAAATAGAATAATACAGCATGTGGCCTAAAGTGGAGAACCGTTAGATCTTTTGTAATAACCCGTGAGCTTATAGTAACGACAGATTCAGATACTACCAGTTAAACGTCAATGGAGTTGGCAGTCAGTGTAACATAGCTATGACGAACTCTAAAAGCCGTTCCAGGCACTATAACCCATTAACTGCGGCATGTATATCTTTTATACCGTTTTGGAAACGGATATTTCCGTTATTCGCAGTTATTGGGCTAAACACCAGCGAAATGCAAACAGCCATACATCAACTCAGGCGGTATTGATATGAACTTTCGTGTAAGAACATTTTGCGCGTAAAACGATTTGTTATTATTCCTCTTGTAAATTTTCTCTTCACGAGAGACAATGCTCACCTTATGGAAATAACTAATATTACCGAGGATTGAATGCTGTTCACCTCTTTGGATGCCAAGCAAACGTAGAGACTTAGAGCGCCATGAGGCTATCCAGCGATCGTTTACTACCAAAATCCGGAGCATGCAAGATGTAAACTATCACGAAAGACTTGATCAAATTCAAATGTACTCCATTCAAAGGAGATTCGAGCGCCTTACGATCATATAGGTCCGGAGAATTCTAGAAGGCATTACTGTCAACGTCAATGGACGAATCCAGGCCAGACACTCAGACCGTATTGGTCGCACTTGTGACGTGCGAATTCCGATCAAAACTGGTGGTAACGCAATGGCCCCGAAGTATTCTAATAGTTTCGCGGTTTGGGGGCGAGATTATTCAACAAAATGCCAAGTCACATCCGAAATGTCACCGGCACAGAGACTGTGAAATTTAAAAACTCACTTGACGAATGCTTACTGAAAGGGCCACTTAAACCTGCTGTAAGCGGCTACGTGAACTGTGGGGGTAACTTCCGATTCGCTGTTAGCCATCCCGTTGGTCACGGACTGCAGCATCACCTTCGCGCAAGATGGGTTGCATGCATAGCGCCACCTGGACCTTGTCTGAAGAATCATCAAGGTAATCATCAAGGTAAGGTAATACATATGGAATTACTGAGTAGACTATGGCAAAGATTTTTTGACAGTCCTATTAAAAATATTCTCAACTTCTTTTATCTTTCTCATCATCTTCTTTACCCACAACTTCAGGTCTCATTTTATCATCAGCTAAAGAGAGGATAATTAATGAATGCAGCCTTCCTTGAAGCAGTTATCCGGGTCTAACAACAGCAGGTTACCAGAACCAAAATCCTACAAAGTTAGCTAGCGCTTGTAAAAAGTTTCTAACTGAATATTCTTGTTTGCAGGAAGTAAATTTTCGGCAAGTTTGAGAAGGGCGTGTAATTTTGTTGCCGTAAGAGGTTGTTTATGTTAAATATGTACTCGTTTTTGTTCAAATATAGCTCTGTTTAAAATGAGACCATTCGGTCCTTTTGAACCGCCATGAGCTGACGAGTTAACGTGAGGATAATAAAGGTTGTTGGACTTAATTTGTATAATTAGCCTTCCAATTAGTGGAGCACTGCAGAGTGAGAAATCGACAGCTTAAACTCTTGTTCAAAGGATGCGTAGGACACATAATAGACGTACGCACGACTCACCTACAATGAAAGAGAGCATTTAACTCAATCATGCAGCTTTAACTTATTCCGTGTACACTTATGAGCGTTTAAGTCATCACTTTAGATCGAGTTTCATGCATTAGTTACAAATCAGTTATGCTGGTGACAACCTCAAGCTTAAGCCTACGTGCCACACAGAGAGAAACCTATTTTTGTTTTTGCTGCATCTGCTAAATAACTCAAATACCAGCTGTATTATATTGTAGTTGCTGAGTTGATAAAATACCGGAAAATTTTCATCGCTGTTGAGTGGCTGAAGTGTTGCTGAGGTGCGTAACTAAAACCGTAACTCAACCTAGATTACCGATATTTGCCTTTGTTAAATAGTTAAATTTTATGAGTTACACTTTCCTGCCAAACGTCAGTGACTCACATGGCACTATTCTCTTCTACAAATCCGTGCCCGTGTTTGTTACTTTTTTTGTTTATCAGCCATTCAGCTACAAATGAAGGAGGAACATTGAAATGGAAAATCTAAGGTCCTACGCTCTCTTTCTTGTAGATCTTGTTTAGTCCGCGCTACAGATCAGTGTTATTGTAGGAGCTGGAGCCATTTTTAAGTTTGAAAGCAGTATAGCTTTATGAAAGAATAATACCATGACGCAGAAAATATTACAAAACCAAGTTGATTGGGCATCGCGGAGTTAGTTTACTGTGTTAAAAAGTTTACTTTGGTCCATCGAATCGACAGACTTGTAGCGACTTTATCATTTCCAAGTATGTACAATGTTTTTACATTGCAGTTGCTAGGACGAAGTATACACAAAACTTTGAGAAGAATCTACGTGTCTTCCGATTCTTTAAAATTAGAAAGGTATGCATTATCTTAGCTTAGTATCTTAGGAGTTGAACTTGGAATTGTTTATTTATGTTTTTGACTGTTTGAACCCAATTTTAGAAGAATTATTTAGTTCATTAGATTAAATTTTAGTTATAGCTATTGTAGTAATGATTTTGATTAAATTAAAAAATTTTGCTACAGCCAACCAAAGTTTAGGCTGCTGCAAACAAAATGATCAATTATTTCATTTAATTATTTCTACTAGGACGGTTTGTTGAGGGTCAGCTGACCGAATGCTACGGCTATCAGAATTGCTTGTTGAGACTGAACAGCTCACTTTGTGGCGGCTGTTATTGTATCATTCCAGAATCACGGATAATCTAGATACTAACAGGTCAATAAATTAAAAAAATAAAGAAACATTCCGTCTACCTTGAGCCCCAGCACAAAGTTATTCATCAGTCACTCTAGTCTAAAACCAGCAATAGTTACTTAAATTCTGGGCAGTCTAAAGCCAAAATATCGTACCTGCACTTCACCTGCATGTTGCATTGGTGCAGCCTGATACAACATCTTAAGTTGCAGATGGCAATTTCTCTACGTACAGGATTGAGTAGTTTGTTTGAGATACTTCCTTGTGCTCTGGAGACGTCGATGGTCATTGGGCGAGGTTTAAAAGAAGTTCAATAGGTTCCAACAAGTGTCCCTGTGTGACACTCACACAAGTGAACTAGTAAATCATTCACGATGATTACATAATGGAGAACCAACTGTGTGTCATCTGCGCCATGCACATAACCTACGACAATTATTTCTAAGTTGTCTAGTATCCATTTTAAACGCGAGTTCAACAAGAAATATTTCAGCCATCAAATTATCATACCTTTATCACTGCTTTGCCTAATTAATATGCAATAATATCATACATGTGATCATGACGCACTCACAGTAATTCTCTTGCACTGTAATAACATCTGTGAACGCTGCACAATGCAAGCTATAGTTGCTTTTCAATTCTATAGATACAAAGATAATGTCGAAGGACGCCGCTCTCCATTGCCAATGTTCCCAGCAAGTGAACGACCAACAAGACACTAGCGTTCTATTATAAACGTGGGCTCCTCATATTGAATCAATTTAGGTTCGTTATCTTACGCAGGCCCGTCTGCGCTCCCGCTATCCGCGAACTCGGTACGTAATTTACCCCAAGTTTCTTAAGTTAATCCGGGCTCTAGACGTGAAAATACATTGCTTCGGAACCGCGGAGTGTTTTTCCCCGGCCGGCCCCTGATAACTTACTCTCCTCGGATCCTGCTGCCAAACCGCACCAGGAAACGGGACGGGAGCGCTACTGTTCTATTAGATGGAAGGATAGCCGGGATTAGCGGTAATTCATGTGGGCGATGATGTGGCTTATGAGTGATGGAGGTATTTGATATCATTGTGAGAACTGTATGGTTAGTGTGATTTTCTTGCAACTAAATCGGATTTGTATTTTACATCCGAGGTATGCTAGGGCTCTAACACATTGGGTGATTCCCTATTGGTCTCTTTGTTTATAAGTGACAATTTCTTGCCTACTTCCTTTCTGAAATAGGATATCTTGTGTGCTTAGTTTTTCATGTTTACTATGTTGTGGAAAGTGTCATGAGAAGCATGTACACACTGAATTCTACGTCAGCATCTAAGTTGGATCTGAACGCTCTTCTCCCTACAACAAATTCAACCTCAAAATCTTGTGACGCGAGGCCTCACTTTATTACGGTAAAGTAAACTTGACCGCACCGATTCAAGTGCATGGCTGAACAACGTAACAGGTTAACTCATCGCTTGACCATTTTGAGACGGTTCTGCGCATATCCTCGTATGACGTCAGGTGGAGCTAAGAACATCGGTATAGCGCAAGTATCAATAGTAAATGTATTTCATTTATACCAATATTTCCGCTACCATGGGCTGATAATTGATGTTTTACTATTTTGAACACCGAAAAAACAATTTGGTGAACTTTCTTCGTTTTCCTAAAACTTCGGAATTGCGAAAAAAGTGAGTTTTGGCAGCAAAATAGTATACTAAGTTTCCGCTCTCACCGGTTACATCTACTGTGCTTGTAACGTTTTTTGCCCCAGCAAAATGAAAAACTACTAGGTAGTAATTATGAGTAATTTAATTTTCCCTCCAAAATTTTTCATGTAACCACAGACAAGCTAATTTCTCTTAAGAAAGTCATGAAACTTGAAACAAAATTTTTCTTGTTAAAGTTTGAACGCTTGTCTAGCCAAGTTGCCCTAATAATTACGTTTCTCTCGGAAAATCCGGAAGAAAATGGTACGTCAACGGGGACACTGTTTAATTACTTGAAAGACCGCTTTTGAACGACTGATATATGAAGCTTGAACTAGCAAACAACACTCCTCCGTTTGACAATTTGTAATATATTGATGAGAAAAGCTCTTTATAATACAAATTTCATAAGTAAAGCTTATAAATTTAAACTTACAATTATTTCTAGAGCGTTTAATACTCCTCCGATAATACGTATGCTGCTGTATTTTTTATCTGTAGGCCATGTCCTTCCGCGGTAATTTTTCATGGCGGAGTGCACTAGTAAGTAAAATGATATATGATTACATATTACAAAATAAGCCATATCAATATTTAGGAAGCCGTAGCTGTGTTGTTGTAATTGATTTTTTTTGTCTTTCAACCTATTTGTTTGACATTTTATTATCTTACTTCTAGCAAACGGACTTTTGCATTGCACAGTAAACAGCTGTGATCGTGCAGAAATGATTACCGTACCCATCGTTTTTCTTCATGGAAGCCCACGCTCACCGTATTCATATAGCAAGTAACAGGTATAAATTAGTCAACACTGTTTGCTATCTATCTCTCCACCTAACGTCACAGCTGGAAAGGAGTGAGCAGGGTTTAACACGCTACCTGCGCGTGAGTTAACCCGTTACGTAGTTCAGCCATGAGTAAGTGTACCTACAGCCGACCATGGGTTATCAAGAACTATGGCGCTATATATGACAGAAGGTTCAACCCTCCCCCCTCTCTGAGGAATGTAAGTACTCCCACTGCTGCTCTGCCCACCCACCACTGCCGAGTCAGCACACTTAGATCCGGAAAAAGCTCGCATGCCTGGGTTGGCCTCAAACCTGCGACACAAGGGCTGTGAACTCAGAACGTGAGCGCGCCGCTCCCGTGGGTAGCAGCAGAGTTTTCAAGGCAGAAGATGCCGACACTGCAGAGAAAACGAAAATCAGACTTCCTGTATTGTAGAACAGTACGTCAATGATCAATTTCAACTAAATCATCTGTCTGTTCCTTCTCTAAGTTTTATGTTACATAGCATTATGGCACATTTTTTCAACACCAGGAGCTGTCCGTGCTGTCAGTATAAGCTAAAATTATATTTTTCCAGCAGGTATCGATTTTCGGCGTCAAACATATTTTCGTGCCAATGCCGTAGCTGCGCTGCAGGAAGAAATTAGCATAATTCATTAGGCAAAACCAAACTAAAATAGATGATGCATATTTAGACACTCATGCTGCAGAGTTCAAGCGCATGCCATTCCGTATTAATGATATCGAATCATTTGAAACAAGCGTTGAGTTGAATATGCACTACCATTTAGCTTGGTCGCATTTTTTCCCAGTTTTTCAACCTAATGATTGACATCCACACATAATCCGTAAATTATGTTTAATGAAACGTTTCTACAACCGGTATAGAGCTACGGGGGAAAATGAAACTCTACCCAAATCGGAAAATTTCCCTACCCATGCTTTACCTTACATATATCATCTGTTTGCATAAAATATTCCGATTATGTATCTCGTCACCAAACATTAAAAATATAATAACGATGCCCGATAGAGACGGCAGCGACAAGCGCACTACGGTACTTATGTTTCAGCTACAACATATACATTATCTTCAGCGTAGAAGTGAGCTACAAAATGCATGCATAGGTTTTGGGGCTAGCATCGCTCCAAACGAAGACGTTGATGCACATTCAGCATTGAGGTATATTGAGACGTCAGTTAAGAGGACTTGGCTGAAAGTAAGCAGATTAATTACAGTGTAATGTACCATGGCATCATTTTCATCGACGGCTCAAAATGCGAGCACGTACGAGTGTATGCAGATCCGTTTTCTTGCAGATTATTTTGCTTCCCTTTCTTTACATTTATTATAAATGACTACTGACTAGCATTATATCTTTACTGTGTCGGCTTTCTAATTTGTATACGATATGTTCACTTATGCATCACGTGCCCAAGAGGAGTTTTGCTGATCAATGTTCATTTAATTTCCATCGATGCTGCATGGTTAAGAACAAACACAAGAAGAGTTTTTGCGGATCAATGTTCATTTAATTTCCAGCGATGCTGCATGGTTAAGAACAAATAGGCTGGTGCATACAGAAAACAACTTTTATTAACGAGTTCTTTAAAATGAATCGCTCAGTTATTTTCTCCTAATTTACTGAGCAAAAATTAGTATCTTATTTTTGAGTCGTTAGGTGATTGACAAAAACACACAAAAATACGGTATGATCATTCCTGCTTGTCTATCGTACGAGTTTGAACTTGGCAAAATGCACAGAGGTCCTGTCGAAAGCAATTCACTGCCTTTAGGCTTCCCTAAAGGCAGTAAAGGAAATAACAGCTAAAATACGTTTCAAAAGTGGCTGCAAAACAATGTTGGACCAAAATTGCAAAACTGACTTCTGACATGGTAACTGAGGTTAGGTGGAAGATAATGATCTATATACCGTATTCACCGGACCTCTCACCGACGGATTTTTACTTGTTTTTCTTTTTAGTTTCGATCGTCATATGAGAGACAGCTCATGAAATGATGAAATTGCTTTGAAAATATAAACATGGAATTTCTTTCAAAGAAAATTGAAGACTTTTAGCCAATTGCCTAACCAAAATGTTGAACCGTTTAGAGAAAGCTTAAGAGTGTGAAGCTTTATATTTGTGAGTACATACATACAAAAACATGTTTCTTCAGTTTTGTATCTATAAAACACGTAACAACGCACACATATACATGTTTAAAATAGAAAATAGTGGAGTAAATCATCAATGCTGAAGCATATCCGGAGAATTTATTGAAAAAAACATGAAAGAGCCGATAATCACATCTGTGATGCGTAGCAATGAAAGTTACCTTGACATCTGCGTTATTCCGCTATAATAATTGCAGCAGTAAATCATAAAGCCAAGCTGGAGGCACTTGATCCCAAAGCTCATAAGATGAGCCCTTGAAAATGGTTTTGAAATCCCCGGGCGAGTCGGCCTAGAAAGCTTAAGGAGCAGCGCCTTTGCGAGCTTGCTGGCCGGCAT
>LQNS02277275.1:14191804-14210104 GCA_001587735.2 Parhyale hawaiensis | reverse complement strand
TCAAAAAATTACAGTCACATTCTAAAACACTTCTATTATTAAAACATGAGAACGTGTCCAGCTAAAAGCGAAAAAATCGCTTGTGGGACACCATGCATAAATCATATATTGCCTGAGACATAATTCAGTACATGTCAATAAATGGGTTTTATGACATTTTACCACTCGCAAATCAAACAGATCACCTCTGACAGCATGAATCACCGTACTGTTTGAAAGAATAACATTGCATATCGGCTAGTTACGCTTTAAAATCAAAGATGCAACCTAATCTAATTTCAACAAATGGATATTACCTAAACTATCAGAGGAACATAGCACGGAATGATTAGTGTTTTGTTGATATTCTGTACGACGTTTAAAACTTACGGGTAACTAATGCATTGAATGACAATAGTATTGCACATTGGTTAATTGTGGCAGATCAGACAACGATAAAAAACAAACTAGTCGATATTGCACAGTACTTTCTTCGGTATCTAACCTATGTAACAGAACAAACAACTTAAACATCAGCCAAACAACATCAGTTTAGCTTCGGTAATGTTTATTGAATTGTGCAACTAATATATTCACTCCTATGTACGGAGCGTAAACAATATAGGTATGAATCTGTATGAACTCCGGCGTGGTAAAAGTAAAACATGAAGTTTGAAATTTCTGTAGAATTAAGGGCAGCCTGAGGAAAGCTTGAGAGTGGATAGAGTTGACTGCTGCATGAAGCTGATTTGATTATTATATTGAATATTAAGTTGCAGAAGTAATTTATGCTGTCTTCCCGTTAGCTTTGTGTGGATCTTTGTTTCAAGGTATATTTTCAGATTTTATAATCATGAAGTAGCACATTTCATAGTAGGTACATATAGAACTCACGTACGTAGTCATATTTAATTGCCGGGTAATAATTAAAAGTATAAAAATAAATAAATGATGGTAAATATTATGGAATGGGACTTGACCATACATTCCAAATTTTCACAGAAAGAATCAGCTCGCTATTAATGAGGGTAGAAAATTAATGCGGGATACTGGGATTTACTACAATCGTCAGCAGTGAACGAGTTTATATCGCACTCTTGTAAACAATTTTTCTCTGCGCAGTAGTGCGTGCCTGTGGTTGGTGTAGAATACCAAATACTTTCTACTGAAAAGGCTGGCATCATCATAATGTATTTTATCTTCAAATATTGAATAATATTTCGTCATCTTCTTCGTAATAAATACTGTTATTATACCGGAAGCTCATTCGCAGCGTAGTTTAACGTCAAGAGCACTGACAAAAATATTTAATTTGCATTTCTATTCGAAATTTGCATGAAATAAGCTAGCCTCAGTGTTCACGTATTGAATGCACTTATACTATGTGCCATCAGCTGTCAAAAAAATGTAACCCATGACCTTTGTTTCGTGAAATGCCTTGGCGTCGAGGAGCTAGCGGCCTTTTGTTGCGGATAAACTGTTGGTCTGTTCGACAATTGGCGTGTGCGAACTCTTCCTTACTAAAGTAAAGGTATCCATGTATCTAATTCTTTAATTTAATGTATGCATCTTAAAATTATCTTCAGACATGAGCATTTGTGCATTTCGATAGAATTTTTTTGCTAATCGTGATACCACTCATTTAAAATTTATATTGCACTGTACTTGTTCTCGTGACCATCAAGTTGTCGATACACGGCGCTGAGCAATTAAGCGTTTCATTGAGGGAAACCTGAGGAATCTCTTTGTGAGTATCTGACGCAGCTGCAGCGCTTAATTTAGTCAGTTCTCGTATTGACATTTCGTTAGAGAGAACCTCGTATACAAGCTTGCATCACAGATTTTGTATCCTTTAAGATAAGCTACATAAAGCATGACCATGTATATAGTAATAGAGTATTTGTATTGTGTTAAAGAAAAACTACAATTTCATACATATATACAGTGGGAGAAATAAATATTCGTACGCCATGAAATTATTTATTTAAAAACTCTAGCGAGCCAAAAATAAATAAATTAATACAGTATTTGTGTTTTTAAGCGTTATCAATTGATATATATCAACAAAACCAAAAACTATATAGAATTATATAAATTATATAATATTTCACAGATTTAGGGTTGAAAATGTATTCCTACAAAACTATTTTTTTTTCATTTTCAAACTGATTTGACTGTTCAAGAACTTTTCAGAACCTTCTAGATTTTACGATAGGAGTCTACCATAGTCCATGAACAGCTTTGGGGTTATTATTTTGAGCGACATCGTAGAAAAAGGTTGTTACCATAGCAAAAAGTAAGGAGTTTACGAATTCTGTAAAAGGGTTGATTCTGTCAAAAACCAACTCAGATCTGGCAGGCCGCGGAAGATTTCCCCTAGAGCTCAAAGAAAAATGGTCAGGGAAGTCTCCGAAAATCCCATGACTACCTAGATACTCGCTTAGAGCTTCAGGAGGACTTGCTAACCTCAAGGACAAGCTTCAGCCTTCGTACAATAAGCCACGAGCTGCACCAAACCGTTCACGTTCTCGGAATCCTCGCAAAACTCCCCTGCTGTCGAAACGAAATAGAGGAAATTCGTCTGAAATTCATCCGTGAGCACCAGAACAAGCCTGAGTCGTTCTGGGAAAACGTGTTGTGGTCGGATGAGACTAAACTAGAGCTATTTGGAAGAAATTCAAAGAACCATGAGTGGAAGAAGTGCGATACGGCATTCGCACCAAGGACACTGTGAAATTTTGTGGAAGTAACGTTGTGATTTGGGGATGCTTTTCATCACGTGGAACAGGTAATATTCATATCAAAGAAGTCATAGAAGAGAGAATGAACGCTTGCATGTATCAGAACATTTTGAAGGAGCATTTGCATGCGTCGGTTCAAAAACTCGGGCTATCGCAAGAATTCGTTTTTCAGCACGACAACGACCCAAAACATACGGAGAAAACCATGAAGAAATGGTTCATAGATAATCAGGTACAACAACTAGCATGGCCAACCCAGTCTCCGAATTTGAGCCCGATGGAAAATTTGTGGCGATTTCTGAAATTAAACATGCAAGCGAGGAGGATGAAGTCCATTCCGGAACTCAAACAAATGTGCGAGGAAGATTGGGCTAAAATCCTTTAGGCTTCAGGAAACATGTCAAGGCTTGGTAAAAAACTATAGAAAGAGATTAATTGCCGTTGAACTGAACAAAGGCTACGCCACCGACACAAAATATTAAATGTTGTTTTAAAATATTTTTCTGTGTAGTAGGAATACTTTTTTCAACGCAAGACATATAAATTGCTATATAATTTCTACTGTAGAGGAATTTACTTGTTTTGTTGTTGCGTGTGTGTTGTTTGCCCAAAAATACAAATGCTGTATCAATATAGTTATTTTTTGTTAGCTTGATTCTTTTAAATAAAAAATTTCAAGGTGTATCAATAGTTTTTACTAGCCACTGTGTATGTATTCTGTAATTAGTTGCGTAGCTAATTGTATTGGGTTTATTAGTGCTAGTTGGTTGTTGCCCTGCCAGGGGGTAGTTGTCCTCCTGGAGGGGGAGGGGAAGGGGGGGTTGTTAACTTCGTAGGCGGGAGTTGTCCTCCCTAGAGGGGCTGGAGGGGAAGAGAGACAGGGGTGGGGGTTAACTTCGTAGGGGTAGTTGTCCTCGGGAATGAGGGGGAATGAGGGGTAGATAGACGGGGAGTTATAGTCCTCCTAGGGAGTAGTCCTCCTATGGAGTTAGTTGTACTTGTAGGGGGTAGTAGTCGCCCTGCTGGTGATAGTTTTCCTCCTAGGGGGTATTGGTCCTGCAATGGGGCAGTTGTCCACCTAGATAGTTTTTTTTCTCCTACATGGAGTTGCTGTCCTAGGGGGTGGTTAGCTGTCGTCCTAAGGACGGGGCTAGTTGTCCTCCGGGGATAGTTTATCCTCATAGTGGGTAGTTGTATTCCTAGGACAGTGGTTCTCAGCGTTCAGTTTTTTACTGACCCCCTGTGAAATTGCATTGAAGCACACGCTCCCCTCTCCGCCATTAAGATGGCATCAGCTTATTATATTACGTAGTGAATGAGTATTGTAGATGTCGATGGTTTCCAGGCTATTGCTTTTTAGTTAATACAGAACGGCAGATGAATAACAACATACGCCAAACATATAATTACTCATGTCACAGTCACGTGACATCCCAGCTCAGCCCATTATTCACATACAGCGATTTTTCATCTTTAACTCTCTTCAATTTAATTTGGCTCGCCCTAAATAATTTAGCTTTGAATGATGGTTAGCATCGAGCAAAAGCACTTAGGGGTAACTTGCCAAAATTAAAAATTTCCAATTTCATTAAATTGTTGTAAAAGACTGTTATAAGCTACTTAACCTTATATTTTTCTTCTTATAACTTTGAAATATTCTGTAATTTGTATTCTCTATAGGATTAAAACAGTGTTGTATTGCCACAGAAGAGTCCAACATCATGAACCAGTAGGGGGTCCCGGCGTGAACCAACAGGGGGTCCGTAGGTTCATATGTACCCTCAGTGGGAACCACTGTCCTTGGAAGTAGTTGTCCGCCTAAGATAGTAGCAGTTCTCCTAAAGGGTAGTTGTCCTTCCAGAGGGCAGTTAACCGCCTATTGGGGTATTTGTCCTCCTCTGGAGGTATACTCTGCCCTCAGCGGGCCCCGTGGAAATCCTGCGGTAAGTAGATGTTTTCACTTACCCTAGTTTTACTTGAGGTAGTGCTTCTGTTTTAATCCCCCCCCCCTCCCCGTCTGCGCTTACGTCCTCCGCTTACCGCTGTCTTTCGGTACGCAGTCCGGCAAACCTTTCCTAGTATTTGATTTCACCACTGAATCACACATTTATTCTGTCAGTTAAGAATTTGTACTTATGTCTTGATTAAGACTTAGAAATACGACGGTATTCTAACATCGTTCTCCTATGTGTTTGCACCCCTTTTCTAAGCTGAGAGTCTCACAGCTTACAGATAATTTAGCCCTTTAAATCTTACATATTTCAGTTTTGTTTTCGGCGTATGCGATTTTTCTCCATATTTTGGGACCCGTGGATACTGATCAGTAGCCCATAATTTTTCTGCTCTCTTTAATGCGATAGCTATGGAGTAAACGAAAGTAGATTCGGTCATTTCTTCACTCGCAGCAGCTCATCTTCTCTTCTCCAGATGTCACTGTATTTGCTCAGACAAAGCACCGTAGTGGCGGAATTCCCACAGTAGCAGCAAACAAGGATATAGACTTCAACACGTCTGCACATTATAGTTTAGGTGCATAAAATATTTAGAGCATTCTGAGATCGCATACCTCCACTAAGTAAGCCAACGGCTACAAGAAAAGAAAAAATTGGTTTTGAGGCCATGATTTTCTTTGTATCAACAACAAAATCTACTCATTTGTGCCCTTCAACAGTGTTAACAGCTTCAGCATTTTTTTGGAAGATCCGTTCGTAATTTTTTTTATTTATGCTGCTAACAAACATTCTGACAAACATTAGTCAAACTCACAAGCAGGCCAACCGATCATCACCAAAATTAATCATTTATGTCTTTCAATATTGCTAACAGCTCCTAAAAAATTTCATAAAGATCCATTCACAATTTTTTTAGTTATTGTGTTAACAAACATAAAATCAAAAACAGTGACAAACTAACGAGCGAACGAACAGATCATCACGAAAATTTGGTCATTTACTCTTCGGGAAATACCTAACAACTCATGTATATTTCATAAAATCCGCCCACAATTTTTCGAGTCATGGCAATGAGAAAAATGAGGCAGACAAACAAACAAACAAACAAACAAACAAACAAATGGATTGACGAATCTTCACCAAAAGTTAATCATCTGTTCCTCGATCCTAACGTACCTAACAATCCCTGCTGATTTCGTCAAAATTCATCCGTATTCTTTTTAAATATCATGGTGACAGACAAGTAGAGTGATAGACAAACCCGACGAAAACATAGCCTACATGGCGGAGGTATTTATTAAAAAGACCTTGCCCTGTTGCACCCTTCTGCTGATACCCGCCGTATCATAGATACGTCAGCTTTACAATGTTACCTGATTCACACTATTTTGAAGTTTTCACCGACTTTTGTTTCAACTATTTGACGAATGACAGCCGTTGAGCCTAAAATTATTCTCCCTAATTTCCTTCTCTCTATTTGTGAAGAGCGTGACACACACACACACCTACACACCTAAAATATTCGCAGCACGCCCATCTACACATACACACACACAACCGTCTCAATTATGGCAGGGACACAAATATTTCCAGCTCAGATATCACTCCAGGTTTTGACTTTGGTGATAAAAAGCAAAATTGCATCAGATTTTTTCCCTGATAGAAACACACAAAAAGTACTCGTAATAATAACATATCGTGACGCTGCTTGCTTGCAGTGACAGCAAAGCAATAAAGAGTTCACGACTCTCTCTATTCTCGTTGACGGAAGAGTAATAAGATTTGATGCCTGTGCGTGCTCTCGCTGCTGGAAGAAGAAACAAAAGGAATTTCTTCAACCTACGTTCAGTCGCACAAACACGAATGAAATCTCACCGAAAAAAAACCTGGCCTAAAGCGCCTCAGAAAGCTTTCATGCCATTGCCAAGGCGGCAAACGACCAATAAGTTGCCCTTGCGCTACTCCACAAAATAATGAAAAACGCGCAAAACTCGGCCAAACATCTTCGGCCCGGCCGAATTACAAGAATAGCAGCGAAGGCGATGGGAGGAGGTCCATAGACTTGAAATACTGCGCCGAGTGGCCTAAAGCAGACTTCTTTTGCAACTTTCCCTTGCAGTTTATAGAAAATACTGGTCTGTGTTTGGTCTTCAAGACGCTTGGTCAGTGTCTCTCCTACTCTGTCACCTTGAATACATGGCTTCGTCGCTGTTGAAACATTGCGCTGCAAGTGAGCTCTTAACGCTTCTGACTTCATTAGATGTTAAATAAATATTTTACCGCCAGTAGACCATCTATGGGCACGGCATCAAGCAATTTCCTTCATTGTAAGAAAGCACTGATGCAAATTCGTGAAAAATATAATTCTGGCTCCTGCAAGACTCAGCCTCGCTACTGCAGCCTACATGTGTTATTAAGCTATTAATCAGACCAGAGTCTCGAATTTCTCCAGGCTAGCGCTCCCTTGGCTTTGAAAAGGGATCCAACAGCATCCTCCCTCTTTTCAGGCATTCGAGTACACGTGAACACATATTTTTTTATAATTGTGTGTGTTTCGTATTTTGTAGCTCCAGTTACCATCCTCTGGCCCTTCAACGCCTTCCGCACCCGGAGGGCGGTGGGGTAGACTTTGGGGTCAATTAATATACATTACATGGTCTACCGAAAGACAGGTTATGTAACTATGATTTTTGGTTATTGGGGCGGTATTTCCTACAATATGCAGTGCAGGGCATCAAAATAAAAGCTATGATCAGTTTCCTGCATAACTGTGCATAATATTTTGTTTCCAATTAATCAGTTAAAATATCATACTTTTATATTTAATTGTACGGTTTTGAGCATCTAACGATAACTGCACAGATAAGAGAACCTTCAGTAACTTGTGTAACAACACAGCCACTAACACTTCCCGAAATACTTTCAGACTCCATACCAAAGACAGGGATCAGTGACTGACTATGGCAATTAAAAAAAGACAAGATCAACTTTTACTGCCAGAAAAGAATGGGCTAAAAATATAATTTTCGCTGTACCGTAGATATCTAGTAAGTAATATACATAAGGGTCAAACGGATTCAACAGCCAGAATTCTCTCAAAGCATACGAACTGGTATGAGGTACACCCAACAAACTCCAGGTGACGTGACTATGATTTATACATATAACTGTTTTCTATGATTGTGAGTCGAATATGAATCGTAAGCTAGCATTTCGTTATAATTCTAGCCTTTTTATCAGTAAGTATGAAATTCCACTACCCTGAGGCTCAGCTGTTAGTGAATAGCTTCTCTTAATTTTAGATCTGAGGTGGCAAACCCCTTATAGGAGGATGGTCCCCCTATAGTTTTAAGGAGTGTAATGCAGTACATGCCTTCTGGACAATACACCTATGATAATACTGAATTTTTGGACAGAGTTTCTGCTAAAGTAGACTACTGCTAGTGTTTGAATTCAACGTCGGAATCGCTTCAACCGACACGACAGACTAGGATACTTTATGTAGAACTAAAGCACAAAGACGCATGGCGATGGATTCAGCCAGACGTGACTACTATAGCTCGGTTATGTACTTTGAATTTCACACTTCAGCTTCTGTGCCATAAGAAAGAGTAGGCTGTATATCTAATGTAGATTAGATATACAGCCTACTGCAACCGGTCTTGAAGAAATTGTGAGTAGTTAAATTAACAATTTTTACTCTTTAATTAAATAAGTTTGCTGCGGGAGAGTCAAAGAGAAATAAGTATGTATGACTTTCTCCGCCTGCGGGAAATTGTAATCGTTCTACTGAAAGTATTTAGAGATAAAAACTTTTGTCCTTTAGGACAAGCAGTATCCTTCTTTTCTTTGAATAACTTCTTATCACTGTCAGTCATTGGAGATATATTGAGTCATTGTAGATAATGCGCTGAGTAATAAACAAAAATACTAAATTGAGCGGCAACAAACAGTGTAGACTGTAATAATAGTACACAGTGTACATGTCTACGATCATGAGGGCTCATACGCGTGTTTACCAGATACGCAGATCAAAGTCCATAACCAATTTTTTAGTAAGCGATACATGCTGAACCGGTGAACGCTACTCTACAGTGACCGCTCTTTGCTAATAACAGCGACCTGACTTAAAACGCTTCCATATTTTTGCCCTCTTCAGTCAAGCTCTCTGTGTTTATTACCGAGCCAGTTGCCTTCACACAAAGACACGATTTCGCATCCAAGATTGGCCTCATGTCGACAGAGACTTGGGGCGCAGACCCTGTTTTTATTTGGCCAAAATTGTTCATTACGTCAACCTCGGCGCGGTAAAAGAAATTAAGCCCAACTTGGAAGAGCACTCGCCTAGCGGAGACAGAATATTTTCTGAAGATAAATTGCTCCTAAACATGCACCCTAACGAGCAAACTTCTGAGTTGCTCGTGGCAAGACAAAGACAGGAAG
The DNA here is from genome assembly GCA_001587735.2 of Parhyale hawaiensis. Lineage (NCBI taxonomy): Eukaryota > Metazoa > Arthropoda > Malacostraca > Amphipoda > Hyalidae > Parhyale > Parhyale hawaiensis. The sequence continues at coordinate 14,200,989 of LQNS02277275.1, read as the reverse complement.
CGAATTCCGTTCTTTTTAGGAGCCTTGGCATACCTAAAGACGAATAGATATCTGCTGTCGTCTGATGAAGCTGAAGTGAATGGGAACGGGATGGATATAACATTGCAACATTGTCGAATTACAGTTAATGTACATTCGATTGGGCATCAAAATTAAGCCTTGACTTGTCCGAAACATCACACATATGCCTTGGCTTCGCTCGAGAATTCCCGAAACCGAATCTTGTCTTGTTTATGTTTCTGTTGTCGACAACGACTGATTAGGTGTGTATTTCTGGGCGTTCCATGCGAATCAGGCGAACGAAATCAGTCGAATGCATCAGGCTCAAGCCTTCACGGTCACCACGGCTTAGTGCAATAGTCACATAAGGCGAGTTCGAGGCTTAGCATTCGAGGCCGAACTCTTGTCCTTAACTTCAGACGGCTGCACTGGATTCCATCCTTTGGTCCGAGTTTCAGGCGTTGGGCCCTTCAACAGTAACCTGTGATCGAGACTTTCATGTACTGTATATTCAACCTTACTTAGTAAAATGGAGTTTCCTGTCGATCGGCTGAGCATAATAGGGTTGCTTCTAACACATGCAACACGATTCAGAGTGACGCTGCTAAAGTTATTGCCTGCAGTTAAAGATAAGTCAAATGGACTGGGTTTGGCTTCGAGCGACTTTGATGTCCCACTCGAACGTGTTCATAATTCCCAACTGATGCAGTGCATCGAGCATTAGAGCTGTGATGTGGTCGCTGTTAGTGGGACTGCCTTTCCAGGGCAACATTTCGTCTTCTCATGAAATAAAGCCACAGACCTTGTAGAAAGCCATAGACCGCTGCATAGCATAACCTTATACGGCAAAAGTACGACCAAGGTAGTTTAACAGAATTAGGAGGGAACGCAGCTATGTTTCACCATACTTGATGGGCATTTTTTTTTGTATTCCAATGGCTGCTCTCTTCCCACCAATCACAGGCTCCCTGCGATCTGCCAGCCAATCAACGATCAAGCCAGGCTTCAGCCTCGGGAAAAATTTTAGCTGTCGATCTTCGTAGCCGTTGCTGCCTCTTTCTGTTTAATCTCCTTGAGTACGGCAGACTCTGAGCCTACACCCCCTAGACACAACTTGGCACCTTGCCTGAGCTCCGAACACACGTTACGTTATTACAGACACACGCGGTGCTGTAACTTGGATACCTTTTACTTTTGCGTTGCAGTAAATGACTGTAGTAAATGGGAGTTACTTCGTATGCGAGCGGTTACCGACTAGAGCACGATTTGGTGCGGTGGGTGAGAGTTGTGCAGTATAAGTTATCCTGGGAGTTTGATTGCAGCCGTGCGTCTCTCTATGGTGTTATCTAGAGAGCTCTAGCGCGGCTGCAAAAGAAAGGATGTCTCTTAGCTTATTACTGCATTGTATAGATTATTTGGACAGTACCTAACTGTGGCGTTGTTCTTACGTGAAAGGCAAGATTGTATTATTCATTAAAGCATTTAGCGCGTATCAGATATCAGCAAAATCTATTCTTGATGATGCTCTGACATCCAAAAACTAAACGCAAGATTTCCATTAGCTAGGGAAACAAGTCAACAGGAAAAAGTGTTTCAGTCAAATTTTGTTCCGGGTAAGTACATCATTCCTGGGCAGTAAAATGCATGAATACTGGGTGTCATATAATGAAAACTGAAATATCTACCCTTAAATCAATGATCGCATCCAAGGCAGTTACAATGAACAACACCGGTGGCTTCCGGGTGCTATTCTGAATTAAGGATCGATATTTTTATCACCTGCGAACGAAGTGATAGAGGTGATAATGTTTTCGCTGAAGATTTAAGTATACATGTATTTGTAAATATATTTGCCTGACCACCCAAAAACGGGTATAAGCAGTTGAGCAATCTTCAGCATTTTTTTTAGCGAGATTAGTGGGTTGACCTAGATGTGAGCCCTACCAAAGAACTAGGCCTAGCTGACCATGAAAAATGACGGTGTTGAATTTGCCTCCACCGCGGTGAATTTGCCCCCACTGCGGGGGTTACCGAAAAAAAGCCTCGGGCGGAAAAAAGCCCGGCAGGAAAAAAGCCCCAGTGGAAAAAGCCAACCGGAAAAAAGCTCCGGTAGGGAAAAAGCCCCGCTTTCTCTTGATGCTATATTTGAGAGCTCTATTCATTTATTTGAATACAGCATATTTAAGTAAACTAAAATACATTGTACTAAGCTAAATTTGACCCAATATCTGCGCGAACGTGGGTTGCAAGAACTCCTGAAATAGGTAATGTGAGGTGAAGTTAGATTTAGCTAGGTGAGCTTAGGTAAGATGAAGTTGGGCTAGATAAGGGTTAGGTTCGGTGGTATAGTTTAGGTAACGTCAGGCTAAGTGTGATCAGGTTAGGTGAGGTTCGCTTGTACTAGTGAGGACTGCGAGGTAGGGTTAGGCTATACCTACATATGTATAAGAGCCCAATATTTACGTTTTGAACTTGTTCTAAGTCCAAAAATCGGGTATCTCGGGACATATCTTTCCAAGAAGCATAACGGGAGAACTCACGTGCAATTATTAGCATCAAAAAAGTGACGTCATTAATCACGTCAACATCGATGAACGCGCAGAGTGAGCAGCCTATGAGTACTCTAACCTATTTTGCCTGAAAAATCGTCACCAAGTGTGAATTTCATCCCTTGAGCAGATAAATAGACGAAGAGAATATATACTTATTGAAGCAATTATCAATAAAACCTGCAGTCAAGGCTGGTGGAAACTTTCACAACACTAGAAGCAAAATCTAGTTCAGTATGGCCCCTGATTCATCTTCTTTAAAGTGAAGCCTCATTTACACTTCGTACTTAGTTGCCGTGCTCTTTGAAAACATATTTAAACATATCGCCGTATTTGCTGGGCTTAAATTCATTCAGTCTCCCACTCCTGACTGGCCAGCTACTTAATTGAGTTGCACCCATGCACAAAATACTGTAAGATGATTGTCGTCACTTAAGTAGAGAAAGTTTGAGCAATAAATATTCATTCATATGGTTTCTCTCGTGTCAAGAATATAACACTGAATACATTTTTGGTTAGGATTACGAACCCAACCTATGAAGGCCTGAGGTCCGACCCCTCAAATATGTACTTCGACTCGTCGGTGTGACGTTGCTTGGTTTCATGCAGTGCGGTCACGGCTAAATTTTATTTTAGTCCCATTGAGTCCTCCCGTTACACTCTCTGCTTGCTGGGCCTATCAGGTAAAAATTGCTCATGGACAAAGAGTAAGGTTAGTTCGGGTTAGGTGAAAATGTTACAAACACTTATGTTAGGTGAGAAGAAACTAAGTAATGTATGTCAGAATAGGTTGAGTTTAGTTAGATGTGGTTAGATTAGCCTGCGTTCAATTAGAAAAAGCTAAACCAGGTTAGGGGTTGGCTTCATTAGGTTAGGGTAGGTAAGTGCAGTACAGTATAATTTACCTTATTTTAATATAACTTGCTTCAATATACCTAAGTATGGGCAATAAATGTACATTAAGAGATAGGCGGGGGCTTTTTTCCTACCGGGGCTTTTTACCGGGTGGATTTTTTTCCACCGAAGTTTTTTCCTACCGGGGCTTTTTTCCTACCGGAGCTTTTTTCCTATACCCCACTGCGGGTGATGGTCGTACGCCACGAGGCGTTCTAATTTGTATTTATTCAACTACTTATAGTAATATTTCACGGCAAGATAATTGCGTAGCTACTTAACTTACATAAAACTAGTCAGACGAAGCTCATTTGCAGAGTCGTCTCTATGTCTTGCGGTGGATAGGTAGTCGCAACTTTTTATCAGTACCAGATCGTGTGATGCTACAATGTCACTAAGTAATGTGATCAGGACAAAAAAAAATTTAATTTACTGGTTGCATTATTTCCTCTTGCCTTCTACAAAATAGTTCATGAGTAAGTTGAGTTAGTTGAACAGCAAAACTTTGTCCAATGTCATAAAAGCAAAGGCTTCTGTAATCTGAACGCAACCTACAAGAATGCTTTGATACGAGTAATCTAGATTTGGTTGATTTTTTTATGCCAGTTTCTGGCCAATGATGAAATATTCCCGTGTGAGATGTCGCAGCCTAACCTAAGTAGCAGGAAATGATCAATTTCCAGCTCTCGGTCTCATAAGCGGATCCATATCTAATCTTGCCTCATGACGCACAGTAATCTCGTCAGTATTTTTTTTTTTAGAATGTTAAGCGAAATTTGGGTGTTTCAACTGTTTGCGTTAGAATTCTTATCATATTTTGACCCTCTCATACTCTATATACATATTTTTCTACATCATATGAATAACAATTAAAAAATATACATCTTTTGTTATTAGTTTGTCGCTTAGCTCCTATTAACTTATGGGAATAATTTATAAAAAACCTGGCTCAGGTTTGATCAGGACTGAGTTTTAAATCCTTTCATGGGTTACCGGTTTAGGATTGCCTCCAGAAATTCGATCCGAGACAGAAAAACCGATGCACGTGGGTCAAGTTTTAGGAAAGAAGTGCTAATGAAATTAGTGAAATGAGCTTATTTTGATATAATTATCTCTTCAATAATCACCCTAAAAAATAATAATGCACATCGTGTTCTCTGAAATCCTATATTATATATATATATACCGCAGCTTCATCTTACTGTGTTAACCCGCCAAAATTTCTGCAAAATCTGAACGTTTTAAATCTCGACCATCTTCGACCCTCCCACCTGATGAGCTGAGGACAGCGAAACGTACCAACGCCACCTAGACTTCTCATCTGTTTTCTAGGTGGCCTTGAACGTACACGTACGTCGTAGGTAACTAAATTTCTATTCTGTGCTTCTCATCGTATTCCTCAGTATTTTATATACACTCAGTAGGTGGTGCGATCCCGTGAACTACCTAAGCTACAGTATTTATCTAACTTAAAAAATGACCAAATTTAACTGTTAGCTGTCTTCCTGGATATTTCCAGGTGCGAGTGGGACTATTAAAATACGAGATAACACGCACACACACACACACATAATATATATATATATGGATATGTAAGCATACATACCTACATATACTGTATTATAAGCTAGTACGGTACAGCTGATTCGGTTTGAGACAGTAGCCGCTTAAGGATGCACTCCACTTACATCCAGCCGCACACTAACGCTGAAGCTGCACTACTACACAATTCAATATCCAATTACGTTTCCGTGAAAAAGGCTTCAGTTTACACATTGCTATACCACTAAAAAGAATACCTACAATATGAGTCGTTCTTTCAGTTTGTATTCAATGACAATAGGCAGTGGTCAAGCTTTGACTGTATCAGCAACCTCTGACCTATAGTTTAACTTTTCAACGGCATATATTCACAGCGCGACGTTAAAGTGCCGTAAGCTGGAGTTACGGCAACATGATCGCAAACGTGGGAAATTGAGTGACTTGGCAACTTTTGCGTTAGTGGCACCCGCCATAAGAAATGCAGTTCGACGAAAACCAAACTACAATATAAATTGTGTTCTCAATGAAGTTACTCGGGCTTAAACGTAGTAAAAAACCGCTTTGGATGACCTGCATAAAATTGTATTAAGCTTTTTGCAGTACTAAAGTTAATTTAAAGAAGATTTTAAATATTTAAGAATAAAGTCTTATTGCTGTGTATACTACACATTCTCACCAACATTGCAACTTGTTTTTGGGTGTTGAGCCTATTTCCACTATCCAGGTCTCTGATTCGACGTGGCAAATTAGTTTATATGAACCCAACACGCGGAATGAATTAAGTTAAGTTCTTGTTATGTTACAGGGAAGATGGGTATCTTTCTATAGTGTATTTTATTCTATTATACAGATTCTGATACAATTATTGATATAGTATTCCATTCATTGAGCAGCCGTTTGACCTTCATTTGAAAGCATTTTCAATTTTTCAGGTAAGGTTCTTTATACATTATAATTTGTATAACTTTAAAGATAGTAGCATGTATTCTTCATTACCTTCATATTTTCAAAATCTGACTTGAAATAGCTGCAGTCCGTATTTAAAATACAGTTCGTCCCTGAGAGGCATGTGACCCATGCGATTAAGTGAGATTTGCTTTTCGTAGAAATGTAAATCTGCGGCTTAGTTGAGGAGTAAAGTTTCGCAAGCTATAAATACCTGCGTAACGGCACTTCAGTTTTGGTGAAATGGATGTGGCTGAGCTCACATCCTTTTTTTTATTATAAAACTATTGAGCTGTGCTGACCTGCGCCGTCTTTAAATGACGGCGTAAAATAATTACTTCAACTAACCCCTTGTACCCTGCACTCTTCTTTGTAACTCTGTTCTCTGGAATGTTTTTCCATTTTCTTTGCTGCTGCTGTACTCAATCTAAGCATTAATAAGTTCAGAAAAAATACTTGCTTTGGGAAGGAAGAAAGCTGTGGTACGTGTGATATCACTATAGTTTAAACGCCTTCAAAGCGTGGATAAAAAAAGAAAAAGAAAAAATGGTTAGGTAGCCGTCTCCTTTACTGCTCAGCAGATGAATTTTTTGCTAATTTAATGTTTCAGATTGGGTCCGAGAGGTCACAAGCAATAAAGCAAGTAATCAATCAATTATCTATGCTTTATGTAATGGGATAAATATATGTAGCAGGCAGGTGCATTGCTGACCGTTTTTTTAATAGCCGTCAAATACACCAGACTAAGAATTGCTATATTTCTTTATTATCACTTGCAAACGAAGTAAGAGAGGTGACAATGTTTTCGTTGAAGATTTAAGTGTATATATAGATTGGTTTGTCTGTTCACCCAAAAGAGAGAGAAGGAGTTGAGCAATGTTCATGATTTTTTGCAGGGAGTCACTTGAGTTCACCTAAATACGAAAAATGACAAAAGTATAGAGTAACGTGACCAAAAAAAAAAAATGACGGCGTTGAAATTTGTCTCCCACCGCTGGTGATGGTTTTACGCCCATGTGTGTTCTAGTTGCTCATACGTCCGTTAGTTTGGTTGAGAAGCATGCACTACAACTGCCGAATTTAATGATCAAAGGGGAAAACACGGTCAGTTCCAGGTCTTCTGAGTGACATAGCCCTTTATTGTACTCGACAGCAAACATCGAAAAATTCACTAGTTTATACACAACCCAGAATACGAGATGCCGCTGTCTCTCGTTGATACGCAGTGATCTGACATTAGTAGCAAAATTCTCACTACCACAGAAAGTGATATCACCAAGGGATTAAATTTGATTAAAATTATTACTGCAATGATATGCCGTTTTCTTTGATTGTTATCGGCATCTGCTGTACTCTGAAGAATATCCTTCCCTTTGCTTCATCGATCATCAAGGAATCAGCGCAAATGAAGCAGAGATATTGCAAGAGAATAAAAATCAGAATTCACAAGAGCGCTAAGAAATATTTTCGACCTGTTCAGGGCCCGATTTAAATTGGGCTAAGCAAGAAGTGCAACCAATTTTGAGGCCTCTTTACTCTGGCCTTTATCTGCAACTTGGTATCATTTTGCCTTTCAGTTCTGAGTAGAGCACGACATCTTTGCCACAATCTCCAACCTGGCCTAATATCGCCCATCCTTTTTATCACAGCGTGGCATAACAGGAACAGATCTATAAATTTAAAATTTATCAAAAACTTTAATAAAGATACTTGTGTATTGATCTGTATCTTCCATTTATTAATTTACTTAATCTATTTATTTTCGGACCCACAAAAAGAATGCTGATACGCAAAACAATTAGACTGAGTTGGAAATTTTATGGATCCAGTCACTTCGGTTTAAGCCCGATTGGCAAAAATTATGCCAGATTGCAGACATGGCAATGTACTAATAGTACAGTTCTGAAGCGCTTCACAATTTCTTCACAAATGTGCTTCAAACTCACTACATAAAGCGCATCGGAGGAATAATGAAATGACTTACGAAAAATGAAGGGTTGGGTGTGACTATTGTATCGATGCGAATGCGATATCAGAGTTAATTGTAATTCATCTACTCTAATATATCTACTACAACGCCTGACGAAACGATTACGTCAACCACATCAGTCTGAGGACTACAGCAGAGAATTCTCTGTGATTTATAATAGCATTTGTTAACTGAATTAAATAAATTTAAATGCCTTAATTATAACGAACATCTTACAGTAGCTAGTGTCGATCAAAGGCAAAAATAGAATTTGTCAGCAATACCATCCCTAAAGTATTTATTATACTTTGGCAAGTACGTTAATTTCGTCAGCTGGATAATGTTGCCTGTGTTGAAAGTAACATGACCATGCTTGAGACAGCTCAAAATCACTTTTATGGAGCGCGAGTGAGAATTTCGAACTCTCCAAGGTAATCACTTCATAATCAATACCAAAAGTCCATCCAAAGGGGCTTGATAGGTTTATTACACACAGACACATTTTATGCATTACAAATATTTGTTAAAGTAGTAATACACTATAGAATAATGCATCTGCGTAGCCACTGAAAATTTAACAAACTTTTGGGCAACATAAAACAAAATAAAAGCTAATAAAATTGCATGACGTATTCTTTAAAACGTTTTTTTAGACATTATCAAAAATGGGATCTAATAAATACTCAGGAAGTTTATTGAGAAGAGTTGGAATTTTAAATTTCTGTAGTGCGTTGTTTCTCAACGTCTACCCGCACAGTAGGGAGGTTGAGAACAGAACGTCTCAGTTCGTAATTTTGCTGGGGAATAAGGGAACAGAAATACTTTAGAAATGCTACAGGATGATTATAGAACACAAATCGAAAAAATTAAGTAAGGAATAGTTGTAAACATCCTGAAACTGTAACATTTGTAAGGACAAGTACATTTCACTGCAACTCATTACAGGCACATGGTTTTCGTTACGTCTAACAAGTAGTATTCGCCTAAGTATACTATTCAATATTACTTCAAGTTTGTGAATGTGACAACGTGGGGCTCCTCCCCAAACGACGATATTCTGGACCAGCACTGAATGAGCCAACGAGTAGTAGACTATTTTTAATTCAAGAAATCTAGGTCTGCTTTTTTACGCAGTCTCAAAATAAAAGTCACGAACAGAACCGTCACAAATGAAAACATTTTACTCGAATGAGATCTAATACTAAAATAATTGTCAAAACAAAAGTCAACAAAAAATTAAAATCAGTAAACGTTTCGGGTCTTCGCCCATCTTCAGTACATCTGAA
>LQNS02277275.1:14178106-14189260 GCA_001587735.2 Parhyale hawaiensis | reverse complement strand
CCACCAATATTTGTGACTGGGCCTAATTACTAGGTTGAATTTTGGCTACTTTGTTTGTACTTGTAAGCTTGTAAGCATATTTTGTGAACCCATTGTGTTCTTAATAAAAGCTAATTATAATTATTATTATTATATTTAAGATCAGGAGAGAACCATTCAGGCTTTTTGCATTTAGGTTTACATTTTATCTTTACTAACGGGTAGCAATCGTAATAGAAGGAATAAATCTGTTCAAAAAGTTGTTGCATTGCAAGGTCAGTACAGGATTTCTCGTATACGTAAGCAAAAGAGGCTAAAGACATTCTGCTGATGAAGCAATTGTGTTTGTCAACATCGTGCAAGCATCTAGTTAGAGTTATCGGACAGTGTGTCAAGGGCTCCCTCTCATATACTAAAAATGGAGCCAAGTGATCGCTGATATCTGCGTCAATAACACCTGACATGCACTGGGTACTAGGACAAAAATTCAACCACATTTGGTCAAGCAATGAATACTTTGTTATGGGATTATTATTAGAAAACCTCGTAGGCTTGGTTATAGCAGGAAAGAATCCGTATGAACTGACAATATGGATAAAATGATCAATTCCCGGTAATCCAAGCGGGTTATACGCATTCAAATTCACATCCCCGCAAAAAATAACTTTGTTATAATTTGAAGTTGCCAGAAGATACTGTTCTTACAGATACGTATTAAAATCATTTGTTTTTGAACTAGGCGGTCTATACAGACACCCTAAGAATATTTAATCATTATTAATTTTCAATACCACACTCAAAGATTCGACTACATCATTAACGATGCACAAGTTATCTAATATTTCGATTTCAATTAATTTATTATGATATAATGCTACACCGCCTCCATGGCGGTTACGATAAATATTGACTTGATTGTAATCAGATGGCGAAACCAACTCATCTGCCTGAGAGTACAGACAAGTCAGCCGAATGGGCAACGGAAAAATTGGTTTCAAGCTGCCGACCGAATTGACTAAGTTTTTTTTATTGCGTTGTTTGAAAACACACACAAAAAATCATTTTCTTTCGTTGAGTTTGGACTATATCTGTGTTATGAAACAGTCAAGTATAATAATGTTGGGAAAGTTTCAGCCGTATTACCTACAAGATTATGTTCACTACGCACGCAATGCTTTTCTATTCTAAAAAGTTTTTCTACCGTCACTAAATGCATTTCTCCTACCCCAACTCCTTTTACAAGGCTTTTTCATCTAATGTTCGGAAATGTTTGCTCATGGAATCCTCATATTGCTGAACATGTTAAATGTCTCTTGCTCGACCTGAAATATTATTCCCGTTTCTTAGGAATGACTTATTTGTATTCTCCACAAAACAGATGTGCACTGCATATCTGAACTAAGAAACACACAAACACTGGTTTGTGTTGCAGATATATCCCATGAGGGTCCACAGAAAAGTACGGGGATGTAGTGGGCCGGTCATTGTTTGCGTTATGACGCGTAGATAGAAAACCCCCAATCTCTGTCCTCTCTTCTCCAAACCGTGAGGCTATTGCCCCCCCCCCCCAAATAGTGAACTATGAATAGCAGAATCGCTGGCACTCTATTCATGAGAATCGTGACTTCCTTCCTGACTTTGAAATGGGATATTCGATCTTCAGATTATGAGTTGTGTCTAAGTTGTGCCTATAACCAAACAACTCTGGTGCATAACAAAAGGGCTAAACTATCAATAATACAAAGTGAAAAGTTTGTTTATTCTTAAGTGTAGATACCGTTATTATCAACTAGTGCCAGTATACCTATTAATTTACGTAATTTCTTGTTTACATTCCGGATGAATAATATTGATCTAAATAAAGTAAGGATCCTACATACCGTATATCTCATCACACTTAAGGACCTTTTATTGGTGGGTCACAAATTTAATTAAAATGGTTAATTTCATAATTTACTATAAAAAATTTCTCACACTATCGCTAGTTTTACTCCGAGATCATAATTTTACTCCGCCTCCACGTATTTCGAACGTTCGGGAATTAAACTTCGAAATTTCGAAATCAAGATAGCCTTTTTTTTCGACACGAGCGATGAAATACAATATGCCAGTGCCAGGAGCGGCGGAGCGAAGGACAATTGGGGTAGACAATTGCCATAGCTTCCAGCAAAACAAGAGTTATAAAGAGCAGTAGGACGATCTCTGCCGTATTGTCCTTGGCCAAATTGTCCCTCCAATTCTGACAAAATTGAGGAAGCGTGAGCGAAATATTTACTCGCTACACATGCTAACGACCCTTGCGCTGGAAGCCCCATGAATTTTACGAAAGTCCAGAGCAGAACGCGGGCTTCCAGATGTCTGGCATTGTCGAATGAAAGTTAATGGTGCGAAATTGAGGACAGCGCGAGCGGGGTGCTTGTGCATCGATACGGTCAGGCCTCACGGCTGCTGGCCAAACCGCCGCACTCAAAGTACTTATTTTTTGCCCTCACATTTTCAGCGATGCCATTGTTGGCGGATGAGGAATAATCTCCGAGACTTCTTTATTGTAAGAAATGCTGGTTGTTTGCCTTTACAAGTCCAGGGATGCAATTGTTACAAGAGGTGGAGGAATCACTGTTCTTCTCTGAGACATTTTATTGCATAACACACTGAAAAAAGGGGTTTTCTGCCTGTCCAATTTTAGAGATGTCACTCTTGTCGGATGAGGAAGAATAATTGTAGAATTATGGGGAATTATTATAAAAATACAACAAAAATACTCATTTCTCCCCTCACTACTTTAAAAATGCCCTGTTTAAGGGATATGAATCAAAATGGACCTTCTCCACTGCATCATTATTCTGAAAGACACTAGTTGATTTACTTATAGTTTACTCTTATAATTTCAGGGTTGAACTAGTTGGAAGATAAAACGGTCGACAAAGTACTGTTCTCTTCCATCAACTCAACGCAAAACTGCTCATTTTCTGCTATATCAATAGGAACTGGAAGTCGCACTCTCAACTTGTAAAATGAGCCATACAGGGCATTGGCTATAGTCAGGCACTATATTAATATTGCTAGAAATGCTATTCTTATAAAAACAACCGTCAGAGAAATGCATTTTTCGTTTTTTTCTTTGGTATGATTATGTGTCATTTACTAAATATGCCAAGATAGATAGTTACTATCATTCTCTGCATAAGCTTATAACACGCGATCATTTCTCTACGTTGACTTGGCGATCTGCTGTTCATCCCCCCTTTACTACTAGCTCATACTTCTTTGTACATATTGGAAAATCGCTGGTGTATGTCACCACTACAAAACGACAGCAAGATATAAACGTCAGAGGATGTGTTCCTATAATGAAAGCATTAAATACTTAGTGCGTTTCCCAGACTATGGAATAATTAGCTCTTTTTATTGAATGGACGCTGACATACCAACACTCTTCTGATAATGAGTGGGAACTTCTATGGTAAGAAGTACGCTAAAAAATCAACGAAGCTGGAATGATTCATCATCTGAAAACTTCAGCAATGCTGTACTGCTTTTAGCTTAGTTCATACATCAAAGTATTCTATGTAATTAGTATTTAACTCTTTTGATAACATCTAATCATATAAATCGTTACTCTTCATCCGAAAAGTAATGTCCACTGTAGAAAGAACCAGCTTATCCCTACGAAAGTAATTAAAAACAAAACATAAATTAAAAAATGCCGACAGATGATCACCAAATTTAATGTTATTCTGGCTAATTTAAACTGTTTTGCATGTTCTTGCAGCTCCTTAGCAAATAATATGATAACTTACTTATATGCCACACTAATGCCAACGACGATACCAGTTATTAAAGAATATAATAGGGCTGTAGTAACAATATTAATACAGTGTTACAGGCTTAACGCACTAAGCGCATCTTCTCTTGGCCCAGTTTCGTCGATGTGAGCTAATCTCATTAGTTTTACCTGTCCAGATTTTCAGTCATGAGTGTTGATTTCGCTGTCTTCGATCGAGTTCTAGACATTAATCTAAAACCGAGCCAAAGTAGCGAAACAAACGCTCGTGCCTGAAGTTCTGGCTAAGTTACAGCTAATGAAATTAGTTTAACTCGACTGAATTGTCCCGACTGAGAACACCTTCCTCCTTACGTAATTTCCTTGTGATGTAATTTCTAATGAACTCGTACTTCCTGCTCCGCAGCTCGTGTTGTCCTTACTCAGAGAACAGAGAATGTTGAAATTGTTTACGTTTTGTTGATATGTATCGAGACATGCAGTGTCTCAATGTGCTTTGTGTTCATTGCTAAAATAAAATTAAGTTTATTGCAGCATATTATGTCCCGAAGCGTATCCGGCTATATATGACACCATTAGAAACATATGGGAATGCTTTCATTGAAATACTGCTTCGTATTCTCAAGGGTGGGAACAAACCTGCTTTAAAAAACTTTGTTCGAAGGCAAGCTCATGCTACCTAACTAATGGCACACACGCTAGTCAAAGGAACGAGTAGCGTCATGATTTCGTTCGGATGTGCTGATATGTGCCCATTTAAATAGCACACACTTGCAAACAATTTTGCGGTACAAATCCCTCCAGATATAATGAGATGACCGAAAGTTAACTAACGGCCCTTGCGAAGCTAACTGCATAGCTGGTTAACATTTTCACACCATTTCTTGGCAATCAAAGCTATGTTCACGACAGTTCACCATAACGTTCGGACGATTAGCGAAGGAAACTAGTTTCTTTGACTAGCGTGTGTCATAGCCTTAAGGGGGAGCTATTATTTGCAATCCCAACAGGCTCGCAGAAGTGCATATATTTTTTTAAAGTAGTTCTAACATTCATGGCATGGAGCTAGAGTGCCATTGCTATAGGATACTGATTTTCATTTTTCATGCAGTCGGCGCTCACCCCTAGAATGTTAGCTACTCATGCAAAAGCGTCCGGTTTTCCGAAAAAAATAAGCAGACACACACTACACTTTATTGACGACTCGATTTTTTTGTGGTTAAATTAATAAATTTCAATAAGTAGTTTTTAATTACCACCAGAGCCTGTGGAAACAGTGCTTCAGTGTGCATTATACTAACGCCAAGCATTCACATCTCAAAAGGAAGTACAATTTCAACTTGTATGTCACTGGTGGGATAATATTAATTTTGATAATTTTAAGATCACTCTTAGTATATATCGGTAAAAGAAAGTCTGTGATTGTCGCCCACCGATGCTTTAAAGATGAATATCTACAGTATTTCTTACTGATAAATGCATGGTTTGCAGCACCACGAAGAATTTTCTCCTTATATGAGTTATTATATTACTTAGAAAATGTATTAATGAAGTTCCATCAGTCAAACAAACGTAGATCCTCTTACTTATAGTGATTTCGAATAGACCGTCAAGCTTCGGGTGTTCTGTGACGCTTTAAATATAAAATAAAACCATTAGCTGTTCTCGTTTCACGCTTTTTGAGACCGTGGAATTTTCTTATGCTAAAATCCAAGACTCTGCGGGTTACTGCAGTGTTAGTTTCTATGGACCTCCACAGTTTAAAACACATCCCTGAGGGGATTATGTCCTCTAGGCATACTGAAGACAGCAAGTGAAAAAGTATAGCGAGAACTGCTGGGGTTACAGCGGGATCGAAATGTCTTCATAATCCACCTTCAGCAGACTTTGATGCCAATTTGACTTCACAATATCACACGACACCTAATTATTTCCTTATGCAATTCGTTTAGTTTGTGTAGTTTGAACACGATCCTTATGTGGGGAGATACATACTGTGCCGCACACAGTGTAGCCAAATTATATGTCCGGGGGAAAAAAACCTTCAGCATTTAGAAGCTACAACTTTTTGCTCCCTTGATGGGCTCAGAAGAAAACAGAAACAAGTCGGCGCGAGGCTGGGATATGCGCTCCCTTCCTTACTTTAGTGTAACCAAGCAGGTATGAAAAGCAAGGAGACAATCGAACAAAGTCAGTACGAGGCCATAGGATGTTTCTCCTCCTTTCCGAGGCGAAACCATTAAGGACTCGACTAGCAAGGCTGAAGTCAGTACTAGGCGAGACATGTGAACTTACCCATCTGAGGCGAAACCATTGAGGAAAAATTAGCAAGACTGCAACTGCACAAAGTCAGAACGAGGCATGTTTCCTTTCTTTCTTGAGGCGAAACCATCGATGAATTAACTATCAAGACTGCAACTGAACAAACTCAGTACAAGACTGAGGCATGTTTCCTTTCCTTCCAGAGGTAAAACTATTGAGGAATTAACTACAAGAAGACAACTGAACAAAGTCACTACAAGACCGAGGCATGTGTTCCTTGCCGGTTCGCTAAATTCTTCTGGGCTGCTCTGGTTTCTTCCAGTCGCCTCGTGGCTCCAATGATCGATGATGATCGAGCACGATTAGTTTCTCCCGAATAAATGAGATCTTCGGGGCAGCAAGCAAGGATGCAAGAGAAAAAGAGAAATAGAGAAAAGGATCATTAGGGGAGACAAAAAAGAAAAGAGTAAAGTAAAAAAAAAATGATACAGAACGAGCATGTTATAGATACTGGTTAGAGATTAACCTAGTAGACATTGTAAAAATTATCCTCATTGTTATTTAGAATAGAAGGACCCAGAGCATTGCCTGAGAAGAAAGTAACAGAGGCAAAATTTACATGCTTGGGAGCATTTTCCGTTGTTGCATGGTAAGAACGTATTATGTTCTCTGGTTTTGTTCTACTCTGGATTAAAAGAAAAAAAGTCTGCGTTAGTAGATTTTGTGAGTTTTGAGACGCAATTCTGAGACCTGCTAGAGCGGTCGTTATGTGAAGCATCGGGTTCTCATTACCTAGAGTCGGAGAGATCTATACAGAAAAGAGATAGCCCTACTTGTATAAGTATAAATTGGTGGACTGGTCACTCTTATTTAGTGTTGAACATTATTTGCATTCATTAAGGATCGTTAGAAAATCAATAGCTTTATCCGCTCATAGAGAACTATTTGATTGTACGGATACTTTTCCGAGCTTGAAATAAATTGCATCGATTTGATAAAATAAGCATAGAGCGCAAAAGGTGAGCAAAAATCAATCTACACAAAGCTAGAAAGATTGCATAACAGATTTCAATTTTTTTCCGCTAGTCGAAAACCAAGCTCTGTACCATAGTATCAGTTGATTCAGGAATACAAGGCGAATTCAGGTTCGTACAAGAACTAGACGTTCAGGTCCGTTAAAGCTTGAACACTAAGAGCGTCGTCAGTTTTACATTTTCAACAACTCACATCACTCCATGAAAAAGATGGCTACATACTAGCTGAATGCTTCACGAGAGTCATTAAGGCGAGTTGTGAAAAAACGTCTAGGAACTTGCTTTTGTGAAATGCCGGAATATTTATTATCTGATAATTGGTTCAATAGGAAAAAAAATACTTGTATTTAGTCGTGCGCTGCTTAATCGGCTTGAAAATCACTGCGGGAAAACCGTGCTTTTTACAGACAAAGAGTTTTCACAGCGGAGTAAACTCACAATAGCCAGAATGACGTTCATATGACGACTTGTGTACTAGCCCTATAGGAGCTAAAAAAGTGTAAGTAGTATATAGTCACTACGAAGATGGCATGATGGATGATTCTTGAAAAATTCCTATACCTAAAATACATAGACAAAGAAAGTAAGAAGAAAAACTTATGATGATGTAAAAAGTTGACAAAATTAGAAAATAGTTTTTATTCCTTCTAGATATGTATGTTTAAAGTTATTGCCTACCATGCTATTTATATTTTAAGTACAAATATTAGAGACTGAACTAAATACTGTCTTTAATTTTACATTTACGCAATTTTGGACTCGAACAAAACAAGGGCGCCAGTCGCTACAAACGCAGTACCATAGCTGAACAACGTTAAAAGGTTAGCTCACGCGCATGTGCGTGTTAAGTCCTGCCCACTCCTGTGACGTCAGGTGGAGAGATAGACAGCAGACAGTGTTAATTAGTTCATACCTGTTACTTACCTAGTAAATACGGTAAACGTGGGCTTCCATGAAGAAAAAATGAAGTGTAATAATTTCTGCACGATCACAGCTGTTAACTGTGGGATGCGAAAATCAATTTGCTAGAAATAAGGCATTAAAATGTCAAACGAATAGGTTAACAGACGAAGAAATCAATTTCAACAACATAGCCACGGCTTCCTAAGTATTTATATGGCTTATTTTATTATCATCATGTATGATATTACATACTAGTACACTCCGCCATGAAAAATTACCGCGGAAGAACATGGCTTACAAAAAAAAAAAAAAAAAAAAAAACTACAGTTGCATACGCACTACCGGTGGAGGTTAAACACTCTAGGAGTAATTGTAAGTCCAAATCTATCAATTTACTTGTGAAAATTGTATTTTAAAATATTAAAGAGCTTCTCTCGTCCAAATATTGTGAAAGGTCAAACGGAAGGGTGTGTTTTTCACTAGTTCAGGCTTCATAGATCAGTCATTCAACAGCGGTATATCATTTCAATTAACAGTTTCCCCGTCAACATAGCATTTTCTTTCGAGTTCAGCGAGACAACGTAATTATTAGGGCAACTTGACTTGACATGCGTTCAAAGTTTAACAAGAAAGATTTTGTTTCAAGTTTCATGACTTCTTAAAGAGAAATTAGCGTTGTCTGTGGTTACATGGAAAAATTTGGAACAAAAACTGCATTACTCATACTTACTACGCAGTAGTTTTTCATTTTGCTGTGGCAAAATGTGTTTGAAGCACGGTAGATTTTACCGGTTAGAGCGAAAATTTAATATACTATTTTGCTGCCAAAACTCACTTTTTTCGCTACTCGGGAGCTTTGGGAAAACGAAGAAGCTTCACCGAGTTCATTTTTTTCGGGTTCAAAATAGCTAAATATCAATTATCAGCCCATGGTAGCGGGAATATTGGTATATATGATTTCGGAATACGATTGATACTTGTGCAACACCGACGTTCTTCGCTCAACTTGACGTCATACGAGGAAATGCGCAGAACCGTCTTCAAACTGGTCGAGCGTTGAGTTAACCTGTTATGTTATTCAGCCATGCGCAGTACGTACTGTATTTCCTTTGTTAACTCGTAATTCTTAGAACACATTAGCGCTTATTGAAGTATCATGTTTATCGGTTATTATTAGCACAGTTATTATGGAAGGTGTTATTAAACACAGTTTGCCGTTGATTTTCTTTTCACAAACTTGCGTCAAAACAAGATGAAAATTTTGAATTTCGCTGATGACAAAATACTAAAAAGGGATGCAGTATACTTTCTATTGTATCTGTTGACAAGCATATACATTTGTAAACACAAAGAGCACCTCCTTCTATGGAGTACATTTTCTGCCTTCAATTGCCAGGAATTGTGTAAAGGTTTCTTTGGCTAGGCAGATAAAATTTTGATTCTCTTATGCACCACATGTGAACTGCGACCGGACCAAAAGCGGAATGTAACTATAATAATGTCAAATAGTAAGGAAATTTTCCTAGTACCTAATCTTAGGTGGCCAAGTATCAACTTTTTAGGTTTCAAATACACTACTGCCATTCATCCGAGACACCTGAGTGTGGAACGTCGGGTAAGGGATGAAAGAAAACCCTTAAGAACAACAACTGTGTTTATAAGATCAAGTACCTATTAATGTAAATGAACTCAGGTGTTAATGTGTTCACCTTTTTTGTAAAAAAATTATTACGCTCGAGTCAAATATTTACTACCATCCATATTAATTAACACCTTTGCAGAAAATAGTGCATAATAAAGTGAAAAGTGTATAAATAATATTATCAGAGGCGGATTGTTAGGTACCTGTTTTCTGGAGTCAATTAAAACTCAAGTAAATTTATGTTTAAAAAAAGTCTTGTGCCACTTCGTTAGTATTTAGAAAGGATGAGGAAAAGTCTACGCGTCTCTTCGTGCTTGTATATAAACTGTTAGATAAATGAAGCAAAATCTGTCTCGCACAAGTTGAGCGTATATTTTGCTAATTTTAATCCAAAACTGTGGTCTCAGCAAGAAAAGCTGATTTTTTTTTGCCAAAGTCTATCTACTTCATTAAAACTGAGTAAACTTTAGTTCAGTATTTTCATCAAAGAACATGAATGCCAATGTAAAAAATTATGAACTATTGATGCGAATTATATACGTCTGCTTCGCTTGTTTGTTTGCAGAGTAAATTTTTTTTTTCAATTTCCCGATATTGCGTAGAGTGCATCTATTGTGCTTTTATTGTAAGGCTTTAATCAGCATGAAATCAGCTGAGAAATGAAAGATCAGTAAATCATAGGTCAAGCTTGATTTTATTTGTCTGTTAAAAACTTGAGGGCAAGCTTCTGAAGATAGTAATATAACTGATTGGAATTGCGCAAATTCTGTATCCCTCCTCATATTCTGGAAGTCGACGATTACGACTTTAAACCAGAACAAGACAACGCCGGGCACTGAACTCTCCAATTAGCTATAGGTAAAATTGGACGCATATGTTGGCACCACTGCCATTTCCACGACACTGATATAGTAATAAGCATTTTAAGCAATTTTTCTCCATCTCTCAGTAAGTCAGTCTAAATTAAAATGTATTGTTGTGTTTCTATCAATGTTGCGACTACCTAACAACAATAGTAAACGCGAGTCTGGGTTTGTGTAGCCATATCCTGGTCGGCACCGGGGACGTTATTTATGATGGATGCAATATTTTTTAGCAAAAATAAAAATACTCAAGTCTATCTAACGTATCAGCTAATGTTATACCCTGATACGACATATCTGCGCTAGATGATATCAAGCCCGTTTAACTGTGTGGAGGATGCGGCTTGGACCTAGAGTATCTTACAAGTCTTTTTAAAAAATACAACGGTTAGATTCATAAAGTAGTGGCAACATTTATTTGCGAAAGAAACATTAGCCTACACTACATTGTTGTATCTGGGCGCTAGTACCCTCGATGGTGATGCGCCTCATCTGAACAAGTGAATTGTTGCATCCATCAACAAGTCAAGACGCCACTAAGCGACAGAGATGGCCAGGGAAGGATCATGAAACTCTTTTGACAGAAATGAAATGAAAAATGGATTCGTTCCCATTGCGTTTGAGAGGCTTAAACAACACCTTATGCGACTCAGTATCTACCTCTTTTCATCCACCTTATCATGTGGC
>LQNS02277275.1:14121544-14139057 GCA_001587735.2 Parhyale hawaiensis | reverse complement strand
TGTACCTAGGTCGTATAGTGCTAGTGTGATATTTGCTCATAAGTATACTGACTGTCTGAAGGTCAGAACAAGGAAATGTGCTTTCAGTCTCCAAAACAGGATAGAAAAATCAGCTAAAACGCTGATAAACGTGGTCTGCGATGGCCCTTGCTGCAGACTGTCAAATATGTATAGCCGATGGCAGCGCATACTCTTATCAAACAGAGGCCAAACAATGAGCCGGAATGCGGTGTAACGTGTAGTAAGGCTGGCAAGCGCTCTCTGTATTTAATTTAAGTCTAGTGATAAGCTATGTTTAATATTACTATTGTACCACCCCTGTGAGTACCTAATAAAGTTGATTGATTGATTTCCTAGAGTCGGAGGGATGTATACAGGAAAGAGATAACCCTGTTTGTATATGTGTAAATTGGTGGACTGGTCATTCTTATTTAGAGTTGAACATTATTTGCATTCATCTAGGATCGTTTGAAAATCAATAGCTTTATCTGCTAATGTCGTATAATGTCACTAGTGACCTAAAAGTTTTGTTTCGTAAAAAAGCTATATTAACCATAACAAGAACAATTTTATTATTTGTTTTCGTCATAGTAAAGAACTATTTGATTGCACGGATACTTTTTGTGCTTGAAATAAGTTCCATCGATTTCATAAAAGAAGCATAGAACGCGAAAGGTGAGCAAAAATCAATCTACACAAGACTAGAAAGATTGCATAACAGATTTCAAGTTTTCTCCGCTAGTCGAAAAATAGGCGAAGTACCGATATTTCTGTTGATTCAGGAATACAAGACGAATTCAAGGTCGTACAAGAACTAGACGTTCAGGTTCGTTAAAGCTTGAACATTCAGAACTTATCAGTTTTACAATGTCAACAACTCACATCACTCCATGAAAAAGATGGCTACTTAGCTGAATGTTTCAAGAGAGTCATTAAGGCGAGTTGTGAAAAAACGTCTAGCAACTTGCTTCTATGAAATGCCGGAATATTTATTGTCGTACATTTAGTCGTGCGCTGCTTAATCGGCTTGAAACTCACTGCTGGGAAACCGTGCTTTTTACCGACGAAGAGTTTTCACAGCGGAGTAAACTCACAATAGCCAGAATGACGTTCATTTGACGACTTATGAACTCGCCCCATAGGAGCTGAAAAAGTGTAAGTATATAGTCACTACGAAGATGGCATGATGGATGATTCTGGAAGAATTCATATACCTAAAATACATAGAAAAAGAAAATAGGAAGAAAAACTTATGATGATGTAAAAAGTTGATATAATTAGAAAATAATTTTTATTCTTCCTAGATATGAATGCTTTAAGTTATTACCTACCATGCTATTTATATTTTAAATAAAAATTTTGGACACTCTAATTTTACGTTTACGGGATTTCGGATTCGAACAAAACAATGGCGCCAGTCGCTGCAAAGGCAGTACCATGGCTGAACAACGCTAACAGGTTAACTCACGCGCAGGTGCGTGTTAAGCCCCGCCCACTCCTGTGTCGTCAGGTGGAGAGATAGACAGCAGACAGTGTTAATTAGTTCATACCTGTTACTTGGTTAATAAATACGGTAACCGTGGGCTTCCATGAAGGAAAAAGAAGTGTAGTTATTTCCGCACAATCACAACTGTTAACTGTGCGATGCAAAAATCAGTTTGCTAGAAATAAGGCAATAAAATATAAAATGATTAGGTTGACAGACGAAGAAATCAATTACAACAACATAGCCACGGTTTCCCATGTATTGATACGGCTTATTTTATAATCATCATATATCATTTTACGTACTAGTACACTCCAGTATGAAAAATTACTGTGGAAGAACATATGGCTTACAGAAAAAAAAAACAACCGTTGCAAACGTACTATCGGTGGAGCGTTAAACACTCTAGAAGTAATTGTAAGTCCAAATTTATCAACTTTACTTGTAAAAATTGTATTTTGAAGAGCTTTTCTCGTCAAATATTGCGAATGGTCAAACGGAGGAGTGTGTTTTTCACTAGTTCAAGCTTCATAGATCAATCATTCACAAGCGGTATATCATGTAATTTAACAGTTGTCCCGTCAGCATAGCATTTTCTTTCGAGTTTTCCGAGAAAGCGTAATTATTCGGGCAACTTGACTGGACATGCGTTCAAAGTTTAACAAGAAAGATTGTGTTTCAAGTTTTATGACTTCTTTAAGAAAAATTAGCGTTGTCTGTGGTTACATGGAAAAATTTGGAGGTAAAACTGAATTACTCATAATTACTCCGTAGTAGTTTTTCATTTTGTTGGGGCAAAAAATGTTTGAAGCACCGTAGATGTTACCGGTGAGAGCGAAAATTTAGTATACTATTTTGCTGCCAAAACCCACTTTTTTCGCTTCTCCGGAGCTATAGGGATGCAAAAAAAGTTCGCCAAGTTGATTTTTTTTGGGTTCAAAATAGTCAAACATCGATTATCAGCCCATGTTAGCGGGAATATTTCTATAAATAAATTCGGAATATTATTGATACTTGTGCAACAGCGACGTTCTTCGCTCCACCTGACGTCATACGAGGAGATACACAGAACCGTCTCGAACTGGTCGAGCGATATGTTAACCTGTTACGTTATTCAGCCATGCACAGTACGTACTGTATTTCCTTTGTTGACTGTTGCTGCGAGATCAGGCTTCAGTACTCGCAATTCTGAGAACACATTAACGCTTAGTGAAGTATCATGTCTACCGGTTATTATTAGTGCAGTTATTATGGAAGGTGCTATTAAACACAGTTTGCCGTTGATTTTCTTTTTCACAATGAAACTTGCGTGAAAAACAACATGAAAATATTCAATTTCACTGATGACCAAATAATAAAAAAAAGATGTAGTATACTTTCTATTGTATCTGTAGACTATCATATACATTTCTGAACACAAAGCGCACCTCCCTTCTATAGAGTACATTTTCTTCCTTCAATTACCAGGAATTGGCTAGGCAGATAAAATTTTGATTCTCTTATCCACCGCATGTGAACTGGGACCGCAACAAAAGCGTAATGTAACTATAATAATGTCAAATAGTGAGGAATTTTTCCTAGTACATAATCCTAAGTGGCCAAGTATAAACTTTTTAGGTTTCAAATACACTACTGCCATTCACCCGAGACACCTGAGTGTGGAACGTCGGGTAAGGGATGAAAGAAAACCCTTAAAGAACTACAACTGTGTTTATAAGATCAAGTACGTATTAATGTAAATGAACTCAGGTGTAAATGTGTTCACCTTTTTTGTAAAAAAATTATTACGCTCGAGTCAAATATTTACTACCATCCATATTAATTAACACCTTTGCAGAAAATACTGCATAATAAAGTGAAAAGTGTATAAATAATATTATCAGAGGCGAATTGTTAGGTACCTGTTTTCTGGAGTCAATTAAAACTCAAGTAAATTTATGTTTAAAAAAAGTCTTGTGCCACTTCATTAGTAGTTAGAAAGGATGAGGAAAAGTTTATGCGTCTCTTCGTGCTTGTATACAAACCGTTAGATAAATGAAGCAAAATCTGTCTTGCACAAGTTGAGCGTATATTTTGCTAACTTTTATCCAAAAGTATGCTGTCAGTAAGAAAAGCTGATTTTTTTTTGCCAAAGTCTATCTACTTCATTAAAACTGAGTAAACTTTAGTTCAGTATTTTCATCAAAGAACATGAACGCCAATGTAAAAAATCATGAACTATTGATGCGAACTATATACGTCTGCTTCGCTTGTTTGTTTGCAGAGTAATTTTTTTTTCAATTTCCTGATATTGCGTAGAGTGCATCTATTATCGTATTGTGCTTTTATTTGAAGGCTTCAATCAGCACGTAATCAGCTGAGAAATGAAAAATTAGTAAATTATATGTCAAGCTTGATTTTGTTTGTCTGCTAAAGCTTTCTAGGCAAGCTTTTGAAGATAGTAATATAACTGATTGGAATATCGGAAATTCTGTATCCCTCCTCATATTCTGGAAGTCGACTACTACGACTTTAAACCAGACGCATATGTTGGCACCACTGCCATTTCCATGACGCTGACATAGTAATAAGCATTTGAAGTAATTTTTCTCCATCTCTCAGTAAGTCAGTCTAAATTAAAATGTACTGTTGTGTTTCTATCAATATTGCGACTACCTAACAACAATAGTAAACGCGAGTCTGGGTTTGTGTAGCCATATCCTGGTCGGCACCGGGGACGTTATTTATGATGGATGCAATATTTTTTAGCAAAAATAAAAATACTTAAGTCTATCTAACGTATCAGCTAATGTTATACCCTGATACGACCTATCTGCGCTAGATGATATCAAGGCCGTTTAACTGTGTGGAGGATGCGGCTTGGACCTAGAGTATCTTACAAGTCTTTTTAAAAAATACAACGGTTAGATTAATAAAGTAGTGGCAACATTTATTTGCGAAAGAAACATTAGCCTACACTACATTGTTGCATCTGGGCGCCAGTACCCTCGATGGTGATGCGCCTCATCTGAACAAGGGAATTGTTGCATCTATCAACAAGTCAAGACGCCACTGAGCGACAGAGATGGCCAGGGAAGGATCATGAAACTCTTTTGACAGAAATGAAATGAAAAATGGATTCGTTCCCATTGCGTTTGAGAGGCTTAAACAACACCTTATGCGACTCAGTATCTACCTCTTTTCATCCACCTTATCATGTGGCAATCACCAGATTCCGCGCGGAAGTACGCAAAATGACTTATAAACGTTTCTTCAACAAGACTCCTCCCACACAGTATGGAAACGGTCGACAACAACCAACGCTTCAACACCCATTCAGAGACTGCCTGCCTTATACAGGCACGAGAGACCCTCTCAATGAAGCATGCATTGTACAAAATTCTCCCTTGGCCATGGAAACACTCGATCGTCTCTCCCAGCTTCCCAGCGTAGGTCCTGGAAAAATTATTATATTGAATAGTTTAAGCCTCCATTTCCATAACGACGGCGATCTAACAGAGGAAGAAGCAAGGGACATATAGCATGACGATAAAAATTGGGAACCCATGCACGACGCTGTTCCCACACAAGATCAACGCGCATGGGAACCGCAACTAGGCTAGCGAAATATCTCGTCAGTTCTGGAATGGTGGCTGAACTCGAGATGCTGAATTGGGAGGCTGATGGGCGCCCGGTCCTTCGTTGGTGGTACGCCTCGTATCAACAAAGTAAGTGGCCTATTGTTGTGCTTGGACTGTCTCATTTCATGTATTTAGTTATTCTAATAAGAAGCGTTTTCTTTTTTGATGTGATTGTCTAAGAAGGGAAGACTATATCAAATGTGCTAGACATTTTTGATACAAGATAAATTGAACGGTTTTAAGGGGATGAGCTATGATGGAGAATGCCCCAGAGGGTTTATGTAGGTTATCTTAGCCGCTAGCTAGGCCTTCGGGATGTCTATCGTTCGTGTCCACTTTGCTTCTACTTTGCTTCCTTCTGATTTCATACTCCTACCAATCTTATCTTTTACTGTTCTTCCTCTATTTTTCCCCCGACTTACTGTTCCCACGAACATTGGATCTGTGCGGGAATACCTTCGTGCATGGGTTCGCCATTTCCATCAACATACATTATGTCCCTTGTTCTTTCCTCTGGGACATCGTCTTCGTGCAGAAGCTGATGCTCCAACCGCGGACTATAACTGTGTTAGAATGCGAGTACAGTAGTAGCTCTTATTTCCCACCCCCTAATTCGCACCGCTCCTAATTCGGACTGAAATTTTAGATCTCAGCGCTCCTAATTCAGACAACCGCTCCTAACTTGGAGGTACCTGTTAAAAATTATTTTTCCCAGAAATCTCTACTTTTAAATTACTTTCGAACCTTACAGATAATTTTAGGTAAGACAAATTATCACTCTGGCGAAGAGTGATCACAAACATAGAGAATAGCATTGAAATTAGTTTTTTAATTATCTTATATTTTTTGGTTACCGTCGCTTTCGTTACAGATAATCTAGAACAACGCATCGATCATAGAAAATATTTCAGTTGTCAATTTTGGGTTGACTTGCATAAATAAATTGTGGCCAACTTTTTTTTATGCGTAAAGTACCTTTATATGTTCAGCACCGCATACGCTTAAAAAAATGCACGCGTATGAAACTCTCCGTAACAAGCTTATTCTGTGCATTTACTCATCAAGAAAATGGAGTGGCGGTATAGCTATATTGCAATCTTACATTTTCATTGTGCTAAAAGTTTAGACAATTACTAGATAGGCTATGTCAAGAGCAAACCTCTGTATGCTTACTCATTAAAAGTTTGAAAACGAGATGAGGAAGCTGTGAAAGAATTGAAATTGATAGGAGCTATCATAGAGATATTGATATGCTAGGGTCAACGTTTTATCAGTATTACAGCGTAGCTGAACTCAGCCCATTTACATCATATTGCGATCGTAAGCTAGTGTTTTGAAGAGTTTCATTAGTGACTGCACGAATTTTGTTAGGTTAGGATGGACTAGGCTGGGTTGGGTAGGGCTTGACTTTCTTTGTTTGACTAGATCAGGTTGTGTTTGACTAGGTTTGAGTGTGACCAGGTTACGTGGTGCAAACTTTGTAAAAAATTAAAGCATACGACCACTTTATAAAGTAAAAACGTTGAGTTCATCTATGCTGTGGTACTGATAAAGGTAACTTCAAAAGCATCGGTATCTCGAAAATTAATAATTTACGACGGCTGAAACCTATAAATTCGTGTTCAGCGCATCAATAGATACCAGAATATTGGAGTAATATAGCTAGGTTCGAGTGGGGGCACAGATAGAAATTGACCTATTTTTCCGCTTAGGCTATCTTAAAGACGTGTCCTTCCCTTTTCTCTGAAACACAGAGTAGTTTTATAGTGAATTATAATTATTAAACTTTTTTGTGAAAATTATCAACGAACTGGTATAATTAGTGGATTTTCTGGTGTAAAGAAGCGAGCCACAGTGGTGCCCGCCTCAAGGCGTGCGCAGACTGGCGACATCTTCACCGATTCCGGCAATACAAATTACCTGAACTTCAAGCTTGCCGCGACATTTTAATGCACACTCAGGGTCAAAAGTGTACGCGAAAAATGCTTGTAGTTGCAATGTTTTAGGATAAAATTATGGTAACGATTTGATTTATGGTACGCTTAACTTAAACGGCTAAAAAACAATAGATGCAAACACAAGACAAGAACGAACTTTTTACCTAGTGACAAAATAATAGTGAACCAAAAGTTTTTGCATTATATTAAAAATGAAAGAACATACCGTATCAAGTTATTGTACTGTTATTGCAGTATACAGAATAGTGCTGTTAACGTCTTAGCATTACTTCCAATGCGTGGTAACTAAGTTACAAAACACTTACTGAATCAATTCCGAAATTCTTACCTATTTTACGGTAAGGCATCACTGAAGCTTGTGAATGATAAATCCATAAGTTTAAATCCAATGATGCTTTATATTCTAAAGAAAGAAGCATAGGACAGGTCCTGCTAATGACGTCAGTGCCTTCAGTGGCTAATATATTTTACGAAGAGTGTCCACGGCCGGTTCGAAGGTATATATAAATTTTATTTTACCCGTACCTACATTCCATAAGTTCTAAAAAGTTTGATATTGCTTTAGCAACGGAGAATAAACAGCGCGCGTCCCTCTTTATTACTGAAATCGGACATCAAGCATGCAGATGACCCGGTGGGTACACTACATTGTAGCTTCACGGCCACGGGCATGACAAATGAAGCTCTTTCTGGGCAAGTTCTCCCGCGTATTTTTTTGTGTGTGGTAAAGAAATATTGAATATTATTTAATAATTTCTGTTGACTAAGTACTCTTAGTATTTTGTATCATATGTTGAACGGTGTTGGGGTGTGATTTGAATGACTTTATCTCGAACTGATCCTCTCATGCCATAGGGTAAGACTAGCTTGGTTCACCCATTCTATATTATGGGGAGTAGTGCTGCCAGGGGGACCCTGTAAGTTACCTTGGTCTTTGCTAGGCTGTCGGGACGTCTTTTCTTTGTGCCCACGTAATTTTTTTCTTTCATTCTCCTACCGATATTATTTTTATCCGTTCTTCCTCTTCTTTCCTGATTTGCTGTTCCCATCGCGCTGACCCTGTGCAGGAATACCCTCTTGCATGGGTTCTACATTTCTATCGCTATACTACACGTCCCTTCTATCATCCTCTGTGAGATCGTCTTAACTCTACAAAGGGAGACCGAACCCTAGCGAAGAGTTATAACGGGAGAGGTGCGGTGCAATGCACCGCAGCCTAATGAATTGCTAATAAATTCATTTATATAGAAGTATCTTGCATAAAGTATGAAGAGGCATACTCTTGAGGCACTCGTACATTAGTTGAGATACAATTTAAATCATTAATTCAATGATAACTTATAGTTAAACACCATAAAATAAAAATTTCTAAGAGAACGGTAGAAAGCATACTATCATGTACATTTTTTTGTACCACATCAGTGGCAGTTTACTCTCCAGTGTAGGCAGCGTGCATGTGTTGCGGGAACTGGGGCGTCTGCTGTATTACAATACAATGACTGTACTGTCTACGTACGCAGTACTATGAGTGTACGCAAACAACATTCAGACAATGGTACAGTAGACAATGGACTGCGACTGCACGGATGTATCTTATTTAGCTAAGGTGGTCATATTTACTTTAAATAATGCGCATAATGCTTCGTTGTTCATCAGTAATAATAACCCTGGGATGAAGTTACATGCAGATACACAGTATAAACAGAAGTTGAAACGCACGGTGCTGTCAGCCATACGACAGCAGGATGCGAAGCATTATAGCACACATCTCTCTTTTTAGGGACAATTTCTCATAAAATTTGGGGTATTTTCTCTAATGTATGGTATTTTCACTTATATATGTACACAAAACATGAAAAATGTCATTTCACGAAAAGTCACAAGTTTCCAGCTACTCTACTGAAATTTGAAAGCAATGAAAATGTAAATTTCTGCAGGGTGTGGTGCACAACACCGCAGGTCTCCCTTTGTAGGGTTAAACTATTCAATATAATAATGTAGTACTTGCCGCCCGCGCTGTCAATAAATGATAGCAAAGAGTTTACGATGATATCGTTCGTTTTTCTTTCTTGTGCCTTCATGGGTATATTCTGGCGGGCCCTTTCCCAGCCACAATATGTTTGGGCATCACGCACCCAAGGGTCCCGAGTGCCTTCTCCGCAGGGAATGTAGCATCTGGCCACAGTTCCTGCTTAGAAGGTTTTGTAGAGTTAGGTAGGTTCTCTATATTTCCCCTTCTGTTCCTCGAGGTGGCCGCCGAATGGAGGTAAGCGACCCATCCCATGGGACTCCGCACGAGTGTTAGCTTTCTTCTGTCTTCTTTCGTTTTTTGTCTCCTTCTCTGCGCCGCACGGCTGAGCGATTTCATTTGACCGAGCCGTGTGGAGTTGGAGATGCTCACGCCTTATTTCCAGCCAGACATAGTGCACCTGGCCAAGATTGTTCTGATAGAACTAATTGATTTCGACTCAACTTCTAAACTATATCATACAAAGATTGATCGCTGTTATATAGTCTTCATTTCTAATGGGGCGGTGAAATCCACAATATAATAATAATGTTCTTTCTTGTAGTACAGCTATATTGTTAAAAAAAAGTTTAACATCAGTCAGCTTAACCTATTTTAAATGAATAAAACAAGGATGTCAACGCCGTCAGCCTTAAGCCGAGCTGCATTCTGAAAGTAAAATAGTAGTTAACTGATTTAACTAGGACAAGCAGGTATTGCAATTGAATATAAAAATCGCTTTCCTAATAGAATCGCCCTAAACATATCAAGAAAGAACTGTGCCTATATTACCCTTCAGGTGGCATAGGATGGGCCATAGGGTTAGGTTAGAGAGGTTCGCTCATCCTATGTTATGGGGAGCACCGACCCCAGGGGGCCTGTATAGTGTATATTTTACCTTAGCCATTAGCTAGGTCTTCGAGACATGTATTTCGTGCCCACTTTGCTTCCTTCCAACTTCATACTCCTACTGATGATGCTTTGTTCTGTTTTTCCACTTCTTTCCCGACTTGCTGTTCCCATGCGCGCTGAGTCGGGCATGGATTCCACGTTTCTCTTCACATTCTTTATGTCCCTTCTTTCTTCCTCTCCTTGGATCGCAGTGTAGTCTGTGGGTAGGGAGGCTTAAACTACGAGAATACTAACTACTAGTACTGCTACTGCACCTATATTATTTACCGCAGCTATGTACATCCGTTTAGAACAAAGTTTGGTGGCGAAGAATTGAAGATTTAAGCTCAATTCAGCGTTTTCACTATCACATGCTAAGCGAAAGCGAAGCTGAAGTAAGAACAGCATTATAGTGAAGGGCCGAAATGACAGAACCACGTAAGGGGGAGTAGGTTGCGACTTTCAGTCGGTCGACTTGCTGTAGTCATGCATGGCTCACTTTTAAAGTTTTTCTTTCGAAATTTCAGTTCGTTGGCTTTGGCTTTGCTGAGTGCTCGATTTGCTTGGGTAGCAAGTAGAACTTGAATATGAATGGGTGTCGTAAAAATCAAATCTTATGGCAAGAGTGCTGGCTTTCCAAAATGAAGCTCAAAAATTATTGCACTGTCTCCATGCTCTTGATAGATGTTGAAGAGATAAAAGTGACTTACAATTGGATTATAATTATTAAAATTTACCCCAAGATATTTCTCGGGCGATAACCTGGGCAAAATCTAACTTCGCATGATAACTCGTGTCATTTTACAGCTACATTGTAGCAGAGGTTGCTATTCTTAAGTGGTTATGAGTAATATTATAAGCTGGAGTTCATCCAATCAAATGATATCAATTTAATAACTAGAAATATTATAGAGTCTAACAAATTTTAAAACATGTAGTCAGTATTTAGGTTATAGTACTTGAGAAGTCTTTGCATAAAGTACAGGAAGTCTTCGACATTGACCAGAAATCCGTGCGGGAATAAAACTGATCCTATAGAGTCTGGTCGGCTAAAATAAGGCCTGAGGCGTGTTGCAATCAGATTGCCGGTGTCACGTGTGTTACCCCTCATCCGATACAAGTCAGGTTAGGTTACACCGACGACAACATCAACATTTATAAAGCTATGAGCAGGGTTTACAAACATTGCTTTTGCCTGCAAGCATTGTGATAAATTAATATACGGAAATGAAGAGAATATCTTATGGCTGATGTATAATTGCCCTCTGTCAGGTTTTTCGCATTTCTATTCTAAAAAACGGCCAAATTAAAGTTCCACAAATAATATTTAAGAGTGAGGTTTCGTCTAATTCGGCTAAGATAGCATCGCACTCATAAATTATTTTTCAGTTAAACGGTGTTGCACCGGAATTTCAAAGCACGACGGACTTGTCTCGCAGCATCACCCTTCAATCTGTGCTTTCTGATGACTGTGAAAGAAAACGAGGAATACCACAATAGCTTTTGTTGATTCTCAAATTTTTAAATAGGAAAGAAAATAATCTTTAAATGATAATGCACCTTTCAAATCATCACGGACAGTGTTGAATTTATATAAATTTAATAAACCGAGTCAGATAAAAATCTACACGTGGACGTAGTACGCCTCTTGGAAGTTAGCACTAGTGCTGCAGAAAAAATAGGTTAATTCAAAACCAAGGTCAAATCAAGGACCAGGAACTAAAACTTTGGGACTATATCGAAACCTGCATTGAACTTGAATAATATTATAGGATAGAGTAACTGCCTATATACCAATAAATCGTGTACAATTCTATTGAATGATGGAATCGACATGTCATTGGTATAGGTGATATATGTACCATGTCTTATGACGATCTAGTGCCTCATCAGTTGAAATACTTTGAGTAGGGCACGTTCTTAGTGTAATATTTGTAGCAGGTTTTACTATGAAGCCGAGAACCGTCATTTGCAGATAATTGTCTGTGTTTGTCTCCTGCAAGTAAAGTATCGGTTTGAAGTTAGTGAAGCTTAAAACAGGATTGTATACAGGGTGTCCGCCACTTTTGGGAACAAGCTTTAACATAAGGTTAGGACCGTTAAGATAAACATTTTTTACGAAATAGAGACGTGGTCTAAAATGCTTCGTAAAACGTTACACGTTCCACAGTTCTGAGTTTTAAAAGACAGCAAAGAGAATGTGCCTTAGCCGACAGGAAAGGAATGTGGTTCCAACACGATGGTGCTCCTTACAAAAAATAAAAAAAGAGAAAAAAAAAAAACAGAGGCCAATAGCCGAAGCTATCACTCTTTTCTCTGAAATCCCGAATTTAAATTTAAATTATTATTCAAGTCTCTACTACTCTAGTGTATTAAAATTATTCTATTCTTTGATTAGAAATTCTATTTAATACGTACCTTCCTTGCCTCAAAAAGAAAGGCTTAAAAATTCGTGAAGCAATCATACTTTATTATTAATCTAGGGGGACAATTCGGCACAGGGAAATAAGTTAAGGGAACAAACAAATGTTAAAAGCTCCGGTCCAAGGCTGTCGTTCCGAGAGTCGCGTAGCCGCAAACCTAGAAAAGAAAAAGCAGAAAGGAACGTTCGAGCCTTGCTGATCTTGTAAAATTCAACATGTTACTCTCTTCGTACTGATAGTGCTGCAAATAGGGAGGAGAGGAAGGAAGAAGGGACATGAAGTATGCCGAGACAAAGGATCCCTTAAAAGGGAGTAGAAAATAGTGAAAGAAGAGGAAGGACAGTAATAAAAATTACAGAAGAATGATGGGAATGTGAAGGAAGCAAAATAGGCACACAAAGGGAAAATGTCCCTAGAGCCTACATAGGGTAAATGGCCCTAGAACCTAGGGCTACACAAGGAAAATGTCTCTAGAGCCTAACTAGAAGTTTGTTCTTCTTATTGCATTAATATATTGTTTAGAAACGTTCTGAAATTGCTCATTGCTCACTTTATCACACTAGAAGATTTATAACCGAGTAGCAGCACGTGAACTTCAACGGGAATCTAACAGTATCAGTCTGACTTCAAAGAGTAAAGCACCTCACACTGGGAAAAATACACATGATTCAGCTCTGCGGCATTTCCATTCTCGCAAATGAAAGAAATGGCGAGGAGCATGTGTTGTGAGGCAAAATCTACTGAAATCTACGTACCTGAAGTTTACACGAGGCAGGAATCCAAAGATCCGGGGGAGACAAGAGCGGGAGTCCTTTTCGACCAGCGCCGCAGTGTACGCAACATGGAAACTTGTCGTTCTCGCACTCCAGGGTAACTTCTCGTTACAGTATTGGATCCTCGACCACCCAGGTTCACGCCCCAGAAGGAGTATGGTCACAAACGGGAAAGAGTAAGATAGATGAATACAGATCTACAAGGTGCTGCTCAACGATGTGCGTCTGGAGGGGGCACCCGTATAGACGTCCGAGGTCTGCGAAGTTCTAATGGTGTCTGAAGAGCGGAAGCAGTGACTAGCTAAGTCGAGCGAGACGTTGTCACGTATAAAGGGGAACTCAAATTTTTCACTCCACTCACGAAATCGTGGGACCATTAATTTCTTTGCTGTGATATGGGAGGTCCAGGGCTTTTTCTCAGTTTTAGATGCTATTAATCGTTCTTGTTCACTCCTCCACACTTCGCGCTTGATGTTAGGCAGTCATTGAATGCCCGATATCCAAATCGCTGGATTGGACGTGGAGGCCCCGTTGCATGGTCGCCAGGGTCTACTGATCTGACGTCCTTGAATTTTTACCTATGAGGATATGTTACGAGCTTGGCATATGCAACCCCGTTTTAGTCCGAAGAAGACCTGAATGGTAGAATTACTGAAGCATCGGCAAGACTTTGTGCAACTACTGAAGTATTTGAACGCGTCCGGCAATCATTGTATCGGCGTTTGACCGCTTGCATCGAAGTAGATGGGGGCAGCATTTTGAACATCTATTGTAATTGATCTCCTGCTTCTTGTGTAAATAATAAAACTGTTTGCCTAATGTACACGTTTCAATTCCTTGCTATACTCTTTAATGCCCAGTCACACAGCCGATTACGCAAAAATCAGTCAGTGGAAAAATTGACCAATTTAGGGCTGTGCGTGGTCGAAAATCACCGGCGAATTGCACATGAACTACGTACATATCAATGACAATCACTTATTAAACACGAATACTTCACGCATAAACCGCGTATGAACCACTTTGGGTCACTTCTGATTCGCTGATGGATCGCGAACAACAAGCGTAACGACCGCATCCGCTCCGCACACAATGAATAACCTGCACTGACGGGGTTTTGCCAGTCTCGTTCCAGCAGCCGAAACTGTTCTTGCGAACAGCCGCTTACGGTCCCCGCATATGTCGCGCACTGCCCGCGCGATTTATCGGTGCTATGCGTAATTCATTAGTTTTTCTGACGTGGAGCATCAGTAGCTGTCAGGGGATGATTCTTACATAGGGTTTATGTGCGACTCCAGGTTTTGAGCTGCTCAAAAATAGTCTCACGAAGATCACGCGCAAGCATGCGCGATTGGGCGCAGTTTAAACGTCATTCATGCGTAAGAAGCGTAGTTCTGACGCGGCTAATGCGCGACATATGCGTGGACCGTTAGCGGTCCATGCGCAAAAATTCACCGCTACCGCGTACTTCGATGACTTTTCACTTACAAAAGCTCCTAAAATCTTATTTAAACTTGAAAACCACTTGTGTATCACAAACAACTCACGTATGATTTTTTGCAGTAAGAAGGCAACCTTTTCTTTGTATTTTTGACAGTCTTGTCCTAGCTGCCAAAGGGTACACATCCAGCATTAACCTGCAGAAAAATTATTTTGGTGTTTTTGATCCAGAAACAGAATGATCAGCTGCTGCAACTTCATCAGATATTGGCCAGTAGAACAAAAAGGAGGAGGAGGAGAAGACAGATCAGGAACGTGTGGGTGAGAGACTGGATCACTAGAAGACCAGAGAAGGGCTTGTATGATTGCTTGCTGGTGGAGCCCCAGAATGAAGACCCAAGAGCTGTTCAAAACTTCATGTGCACGTGTATGCCTCCTGCCAAGTTTGATGAGATTGTCCGGGGGCAGAGCCCCAGGATTACGAAGAAGACAACCAACTGGATGGCTCCCCTGTGTCCAGGTCTGAGGGTTGCCATTATCCTTCGACAACTGGCATCTGTATCCAGCTACCATTATATACAGTATGCCTGGAAGGTTCCCCACAACATCTTCAGCCTTTTTGTCAGAGAAGTCGGCGAGGTCATGATAGAGGTGTACATTGAGGAACATACTTCCCCTCCAGCCACTGAAGAAAGCTGGCTGCAACTGGTAAATGACTGGTACAAGAAGTGGAACTTCCCTACGTCGTCGGTGCTGTATTATCATGATGGCAAACATGTGACGTGCAAAGCTCCCTCTGATTCTGGATCCGAGTACTACAATTACGAAGGCTTCTTCAGTATCATCCTGTTTTGCCGTGGTGACGTCTGATTACGAGTTCCTTCCTGTGGGTGGACGTATCTGGTAATGGCTCTTCTTCAGATGCTCAGATCTACAACAGTGAACTGAGAAAACGCTGAGAACAAGAACATCATGGGGTGGCCACAGCCAATACCTTTTCCTAATGACGCCCAAAGTGTGCCCAAATTCCAGGTGAAAGATGATGCCTTCAGCCTGAGGACCTAACTGATGAAGCCCTGCAGCACTAGGAAGCTTTACAGGGAGTACAGAATCTGCAACTATAGGATGTCAAGATGCAGAATAGTGATGGACAACACTTTTGGCATCTTAGCCATTAAATTCCAAGTTCTTTGGAGCACCATGAACCATCACCCTGAGACTGCCAGACTGACTGTCAATGCCTGTGTACTCCTGCACAAGCGATGGTCATTGACTTGTACGTAGTTCATGCGCAATTCATTAGTAATTTTAACCACGCACGCCCTCCAAAATTATTAATTTCTCCGCTGATAATCACGCATAAGTCAACTTTATACGTGATCGGCTGTGTGACTGGGCTTTCACATCTCAAAGCCTGGAATCACGCACAAACCCGATGCGACGAACATCCACTGACAGCTACTGATGCTCCACATCAGAAAAAAACTTATAAATTACTCCCAACACCTTTGAATCGCGCATAACTCAAAATTTCTGTGCAATCCATGCGTAAATCGTAAGTTTTGGCAGTGTGACTGGGCCTTTACCAATTAATGTCAGTTCAATATTTCTCAAACTTAAAGTCGTAGTAACTTGTTAATAAGCAGTTTAGACTACATCTTTATTTACTAAAAAAAAAGTTTACTTTAACGATCCTAACGTTATGTTAAAGTTTGTTCCCAAAAGTGCTGGCCACCCTGTATATATATAGTACGTTGTGTAGACGCAGAGCTCCGGCTGCAACCAAAGAAAAGTCGATAAATTCGTGTGCCAGGGCATGACTCAGCTGCAAAGAACGTTTTCCGTTTTTCAAGTCTCAGCGAATACAGCCGGTGAGAGGTGCCCGTAAATCCTTCACTTGCCTGTCGTAGCGAAAAAAGCGTAACAAAATACTCCTAAGTGATGCAATGAAACAATGGACAATGCTTCATATATATATGTACGCTTTACGTTTACCAGCTGAAGCGCACGAAACTTGTACAGGAATAATAAAAAAATTTACGGTAGTCTGGATATCAGAAATGTGTTATAAAAAGTAGAGGCCTGAGCCGTGGCTGAAGATGACAGAAAATACCTATAGACATCCACGAAAGCTCCCCTTTTTTCGCTCTTCTTCGGGGTTCTGTCCTCAGTGCGATCGTTCATTTTCTTTCGCTGAAGAACAAGTCAATCGGAGTATTAACTCCTCAGGTGCATAGGATGGGTCATAAGAGTTTAGATAGTTAAGTTCACTCATCCTATCTTATGGGGAGCAGCGACCACAGGGGAATTTTGTAGATGAACTTAGCCATTAGCTAGGCCTAGAAGCAATTCAGATAATCTGTTTTGGTAGCCGTGGCACGTTTTCAGCTGCCACAAAATTTAACTGCAAAAAATTGTCAAAAATCTCAGTCGCTGCTGCAGTTTTTGCGCCATTACAAGTGGCAATGGTGAACTTTCAAGTGTAGTTTCTAATTATGAGCAGCTTAAGTCCACAAAGATTGATATATTAAGGATTGGTGCAATGTGTTCAGAGAAGGCATGCTGAAGCCAGAGCCACGACTACGCAGTCGGATTAGTTGAGTGGCTGCTAGACTGCCTATAGCGGCAACGAAAGTTGTTACTTGGGCACCGGGCTTTAGTGCGCACCATCCCTTAGTTACCCCACCCGACCCAAATGATAATGTGGTAGGTTATCGGAGAATAAGGTATTAATAAATATAATGTTATATCAAAGCAGTAGTATAACAGGTTGATTCTTTTAGGTATAAATTCTTAGTACTGGATCACTGCAGTAAGGTTCTACTCAGGATATAATATATTCAGATGGTGCCATAAAAGTAGGATGCACCGACCTCTTGTGTGTTGAACACCATCTTAAAGGAAGATGCAGTTA